>JAXCMG010009181.1:0-22990 GCA_034642415.1 Podarcis siculus | reverse complement strand
CACATCAACAAGTTTACTGAGATTATTCAAAGAATTGATCTGACTCCCAAAGCTTTTGATGAAGATACAAAGATAGCATTTTTGTTGCGTGGCTATTCCCTCCCCCCCACTGGTGGAATAAATGAAGACACTGGATACGAGTAGTATGGTTAATGGGCGAAAATGGCCACAACTTTATTGATTACAGGTAAGAAGGGTATTGGCTTTAGGCATTGGCCCCTAACCGACTATCCGGTCTAACCGGGAAGGGTTAAACACCAACAGGGGGAGCCACCCGAGATGCATATCCCTAGGCGCTCCCCGAGGGGTTACCGCTCGGGGGCGCGCTTTAGGCCCTAGCCTCCGTAGGTTTCGGATGAGGCGTCGCCCCTCGGAGTCCTTTAACGAACTACCCTTCAAGCATTGGGGGAGGTGATGGCGTTCCCCCCCCCGATCTAATTTGCATGACAATACCCCAGCCAATGCCTACCGCCAAAACCGAGGGAGTTGTGACGATTTGCTACGAGGTAGGCGAAAAAACCAAGTGGCTCCAAAAAACAGCCAATTAGCCAAATGGAAAAACTCCTACCAGGCCCCTTGCGGCGACCAGCCGAAACCCATAGCAAAGTCAGTGGCAGACCTAAAGGGCGGGTGGGTGGGAAACCGTGCCGGCTGCGAGGGAGAAAAGGGGCGAGCCAAGGGCTGCCCCGACCTTAAGTGGCCTCGGAAAGGCCCGCCCCCGCCGTCAGCCGATTGGCTGGCGCGACCGGGGATGTAAATTAAGGGAATCCCCAGCTTCCCGCGAGGCTGGGACCAGCCCCGCGGGAGAGTGGGCAGGGTCGTGAGCCTGCAACCCCCCCTCCTGATGCTCGGTAGGGGCATTGCGTGGCTATTCCCTCCCCCCCCCACTGGTGGAATAAATGAAGACACTGGACACGAGTAGTATGGTTAATGGACGAAAATGGCCACAACTTTATTGATTACAGGTAAGAAGGGTATTGGCTTTAGGCATTGGCCCCTAACCGACTATCCGGTCTAACCGGGAAGGGTTAAACACCAACAGGGGGAGCCACCCGAGATGCATATCCCTAGGCGCTCCCCGAGGGGTTACCGCTTGGGGGCGCGCTTTAGGCCCTAGCCTCCGTAGGTTTCGGACGAGGCGTCGCCCCTCGAAGTCCTTTAACGAACTACCCTTCAAGCATTGGGGGAGGTGATGGCGTTCCTCCCCCCCGATCTAATTTGCATGACAATACCCCGGCCAATGCCTACCGCCACCCGAGCCGTAACCGCCGGCTCACCGGCAATACCCTCAAGCCTGTAACCAATCCCTAACACCCTGAAAAATATCAGCCAACCAAATATCATTTCCGGCATCGGATAGATGCACGCCATCCCCGCGGTAGAGCGTATCCCTTTTATAGTGGATGTCCGGGTGCTTGATGACCCGTCCGCCCAACGCGGCCACTCTGCGCGCCACAGTACGCTCTACGATCCTCCTGGCTTTATCCACGGCCACGGGATTCACCGCATCTCGCCAGCACCGCCTCTCCAGCAAAGATGACCAAATTATTGTAATGTTTGCATGGGATGCCCTCAACGACTCCAAATCATTGATAATGTTCCACATTAAGTCGACCCCTTTCCTATAAGCCAGGTCGTTCTCGCCCAGTTGGATGACCAAGGCGTCAGGTGAGCCTTCGGTAGCAATTCTTCCTGATATGGCCGGGAAAAATTCTTCCCAACGCATACCGCGCCTAGATATCCATGAAACTTTGACATTGCTAGGTAGCCGGAGGTCAGCATCCCAACCCCTGTGGTCTGCACGCCGTTTTGCCCAATGTACGATGCTGTGGCCGCAAATCCACAGCCGCACCACCTCAGCACCTGGAATGAGAGAATGAAAGAACCGGGTCAGGAGGAATGCCCGGGTGGGGTGGGGGTGGTGGTGGTAAGAAAACAGAGGGTCAATTGGAAGGGTTCCGGATGTAACCCTTGTACGCGTTGGACTTCCATCGCCCCATGTCCATTATCCTTTCGGCCGGCAACCCCATGTGGACGGCGGTGGTCGCTGCCCCAATACGAAAGGAGTGCGCGGCGTACTCTTGTTGCGGAAGACCAATGGCCGCGACCGCTTTGCGCATGACCCTCGTGAACTGGTGTTTTGTCAGGAGGGAACCGTCAGAGTGTATGAAAAAGGGGCCATTTGATTTTGGTCTTACACACAGGTATTTCCTAGCATCCTTTACCGGACAAGGGCCAGCCTTCTGTCCTGCCTGCAGACGGATCAAGGCCCCCCTGCCATGCTGATCGGTTTTGGAGCTACGGATTCTTAATATCACATGTGAGCTGGCCACCGTCACGTCCTCCAACAATAGGCCCCTAATGGCCATGCGGCCTTCGCAGACCACCTCACCTATGCGTAAGGCACCAAAGAATGCAAAGGAAAATGCTGCGGAGAATAACCTGGCTTCATATTTTGACCAACAGAGGGCCCTTAGCTTCCTGCGAATACGCGTGAGTATGTCGAGTGTTATGGGCCTTCTCCTGTCCTGGCCGTGAGGTCTAGACCTACGCCAACCCTCAAGCATTTTCCGCACAACAAAATGTGAACAGGGATCAACGGAGAACAAGGCTTTCGAAAAAAAGGATATAGCTGCTGAATGTATGTTGAGTGTTTTTGGGGCCCTGCCTAGATCGCGAAGGTGAACCATATACTCTATGACCTCAGACTTGGAAGGTGGCCTGCCTGGCTTAAACCGATCCTTTTTCATGCAGAAGGATGTAAAGTCTAGCCACGCCTTGTTGTATGATCTAAGGGTTGAAGGTGCCAGTGCTAACAATACTCCCTTTATTGCTTCTCGTTGCCAATACTCCAGAGGTGCTCCGGAAAAGGTTGCGGCTGCTGCTGCGCATCCGGCGCCAATGAGCGAAAGCGTTCCGTCTGGAAACGAGATAAAGCATCCACAATGTTGTTATCTATACCAGGGACAAATTTGGCAGAGGCGTGAAGGTTTAGGCGAAGGCATGAAAGGACGAAATACCACAGTAGCGAGGCCACCCTAGGTGAATGTGAAGCCTGCTTATTCAAGACCGAGACAACCGCTTGGTTGTCCGTCCAGAAACATACCCTATGGTTTTTGAATTGGCCCTCCCATATGTGAATTGCGACCACGATGGGGAAGAATTCCAGAAATGTCAGGTCGCGAAGTATTGGTTTCCCTTGCCATGAGGACGGCCATCGCTGAGCGCACCACTGACCCTGAAGTAAACACCAAAACCCAGGGACCCCGCCACGTCTGAATGAACCTGGAAATCCGACTGCAGGGCCAAGCTATCCTGCCAAAGGGATATACCATTGAAGCCGTCTTGGAATTGTAACCAAACCTGAAGGTCAGCCTTTACTGCTTTAGAGAGGCGTACCCTGTGATGTGGTGACCGTAAACCCGCGGAAAGCCTTGCCAGCCGGCCGCAAAAGGGGCGACCGGGGGAAACCACGCGGCAGGCGAAGTTGAGATGCCCTAGAAGGGATTGAATCTGTTTCAGGGTGACCTTCTTCAAAGGCAGCATCTGCTCTATAAGCTCCCTTAGGGCAACCAACTTCTCGGCTGGTAAGCGCGAAGTTTGGGCAAGAGTGTCAAGCTCAATGCCTAGGTAAGTCATGATCTTGACCGGACCCTCGGTCTTCTCGTTAGCCAGCAGGACCCCCAGCTCTCCGGCTAAGGACTTAAAAGCCTGGAGCAGGGACAAGCACTCGTCCGCATTACTCGCCACCAAAATAAAATCATCCAAATAATGACCCACCCCTTCGGATCCAGTTCTAAATTTTAGGGCCCATTCCAAGAAAGTGCTGAAAGCCTCAAAAGCGGCACAGGCAATAGAACACCCCATAGGCATTGCCTTATCGATGAAGTACGCACCCTGGAATTTAAAACCCAGCCAACGATAGTCGTCTGGATGCACTGGAAGGAGGCGAAATGCAGACTCGATGTCGCATTTTGCCATGAAGGCGCCCCTCCCAAATCTGCGTACCAATTTCACAGCTTGATCGAAGGATGCATACTTCACCGTGCACATTTCTTGGGGAATGGCGTCATTAACAGAGGCTCCCTTGGGGTATGAGAGGTTATGTATCATTCGAAATTCCCCGGGTGCCTTCTTTGGGACGATGCCGAGTGGAGAAATATGCAGGTTGTTGATAGGGGGTATTGCAAAGGGGCCCGCCACCCTCCCCGCGGCAATCTCCTTTTGGATCTTTTTTATAGCAATATCAGGTCTTTCCATAACTGATTTCTGGTTAGGGGGGCAACCGGCATTTGGGGTGAACGCAACTGGAATCCTAAAACCCTGTGAGAACCCTTCACCTAAAAGACGGGCAGCCTGTCTATTTGGATAAAGCTTTAAAAGCGCACTCAGGGGCTGCAATTTTATTGGGGAGTGCGCTAGGCCAAGGGAAACATTAGTATCGAGTCCCAGTTGGCCCTTGGGCGGGTCCTGAAGGTCCAGAAGGGGCACCTCGATTACCCCGGGTGAGGTGACCCCTGCCCCCACGAAAGGGCTGCTGCTTCCCTTTGAAGCAGTTGATTGCAGGGTGGCTACCTAAGCACTTATCACATTCATGCAAGTACTTACAAGCTGCGCGTTGACAGGTACCCTTGTTGAAGTCCCAGCACTGTCTACGGCGCTGAGTCTCCACCTTACCAGATTTCGGCTGATCAATGGTTTTCTTTTCGATGTTAGGCCCCACATGTTCCAACCAGCAGTTATTGTCCTTTTGGTCCCAGCGCGTTGAAGACAGTAGCGAGGCATTCCTCCGGAAGTCTTCATCATATGCCAGAGCAGCCTCATCTCCCACCAGTTCCCGCGCCCTCCTGACGTGCGCCAAGTAGGACGCGAGGTGCATGCCTCGTTTGGGATAGCATCCCGACACTACTGCCATAAAAACCTGATACCCGTTAAGCCAGTTCTCAAAAGTTCGCTCCACCCGGGGGGTCCAGTAACTCTTTTTACCGTAGTACCTCCTTTTCTCCCCTTTACCCTTAATTTGAGCTGGGGGAAGCAACGAAAACATATCTATGAAATCACCGTTCAATATCTTGTTCCTCTTCCTCTTAGAGAGGTGATTACCTAGAACAGTGTTTCCCAACCTTTTTTGGGCAAAGGCACACTTGTTTCATGAAAAAAATCTTGAGGCACACCACCATGCCAGATGGGGAAAGGTCACTTTTTACTTATGTAAAAAAAAATAAAAAAATAGTAACAGCATAGAAGGTAATGGTTATCTCTTTGATGTCTGATGGAAGGGCATTCCACAGGGCGGGCGCCACTACCGAGAAGGCCCTCTGCCTGGTTCCCTGTAACCTCACTTTTCACAGTGAGGGAATTGCCAGAAGGCCCTTGGCACTGGATCTCAGTGTCTGGGCTGAACGATGGTGGCGGAGACGCTACTTCAGGTATACTGGACCGAAACCGCTTAGGGCTTTAAAGGTCAGCACCAACACTTTGAATTGTGCTCGGAAAGGTACTGGGAGCCAATGTAGGTCTTTCAAGACTGTCGTTACGTGGTCTCGGCGGCAGGTAGCAGCGCTCACAGCTTACGGACTGCACCGTGTAACAGGTGTCTGGCCCAGCAGCCTAAGGCGGACAAGCCACTGAAACAGGCATTCAGAATCCATTCATTTCATAAAACCTGCAGGGCTCAATCTCTGTGTTTGTGTATGTGTGTGTTTCTGTTTTGCCCAAGGGTCTGGGGGTGGGAGAGAGCTCTTTAGCATGATGCTTTTAAAACAATTAAATTATCAACAAACAAACCTGATGATACGAATAGCAACGTCAGGTGCTACCGGGGGGGGGGGAGAAGGGGGCCTACTCGGAAGTAAATACTGCGTCCAGGCGCAATTAGCGCTGATTTAAGGTGCACCAAGACTGCCTAAAAACCTCACCAAAGATATGCAACAAAGCGCTTCGTTGCAGAGGGGAGAGTTTGTGCACCGTGGAGGCTGGAGGGCTTCTATTCTACATGCGGGGGTTGGGGGGCGAGGAAAATGTGCTCTGTGGGGGGGCGGGGAAGACAAGAAAAGGAGCTGAGCTCTAACTATAGGCTCCCACGCTTGAGCACGCCCGACTCGGTGGGGCGGACCACCCTCTCTCCTGGAGGAGGAGGAGGAAGAGGAGGAGGAGACTCCCATCCACGGCGTGGCCTCCCGCGCTCCTGAACGGGAAATCTCTGCAGCCCAAGACTCTCCGCGAGGCAGCTCCTCCCTTCCTGCCTTGAGCCGCCGCCAGCCGCGCCCCCCTCCCCAGTTATCTGCTGCCTGCCAAGCCCCGCCCTTCTGTTGGGATACTGCCAGGGAGATAACGTCCATCTGAGCCCCCAAGCCGGCTGCCGGACGATCCATTTGCCTCCCGTAGTCACGCAGTCAGGCAGTGTCAGCATTTAGCGGCACGAAGCCTTTGGATCCACCTTCCTAGGCTAGTGCACACTCTTTCAGCAGAATTCACACAGCAAAAGATGCACAGCAGGAGAGCATATTTACAGTTTATTCAACGTTGGTCGGAACAAAGGAAAGACATGTCCGTCTGCTTCAGCGTTCAAACACAGACAGCGAAAACGAAAGCAATAGCAAACATAAACATCCTGTAACAGGAAATACGCAGACTCTGTGACTCACAGCCTGCTCCCTCTTAAGGTGGAACGGAAATATCCTAACACCTTCTTCATTGTCCTCCCCTTCTGTTTATTCCCCTTCCTCCATCCCTCGCTTTTTTCCCTCTCTTTCCTTTTTTTAAAAAAATATTTTCTCTTCCCCTTCTTTTTTCCACCCTTTCTTTTTTCTCTTTCTCCCCCCCTCCCCACCCTCCTGGGTTAAAGGATTTGAGCAATGGGTCTGGAGGTGGAGCTCGTCAGAGGATTAGCCCGACTCGCCCGCCTCCCTCCCACGGCACACTAGGCAACGTCCGGCGGCACACTAGTGTGCCGCGGAACACCGGTTGGGAAACACTGACCTAGAATAAAGTCGGTGGCGGAGTTAGTTGAGACTTTAACGTCCTCAACTAAGGCGCCATCCTTCCAGTCAAGGGTGCCATTGAAGGTTTTCCGATGTGAATTGGCCCTCCTTTCATGAACCCATAGGGGGGCTCCTATGTCCTCCCCTTCCCCCCAATACGTGTCCATTGGGGCATCGCTATCCCCATCGGAAGAAGAAGTACCTGTCTCCTCCTCAGAGTCGGAAGTGTCTCTCTTCTTGCTCTTCTTAGACCGATGTTTCCTCTTCGCCTTCCGTTTTCCGCCACGTGATCCGCCGTCACGGGGAGCAGGGTCATTGACGGCCGGGGCCGCCTGTTGGGGGGACAACTCCTCATCCGATGTTGCCCCGTCCGAAGAACTCTGCTGCACTGGGTTGTCCTGAAAAACACTAGGAACATCGATTACCTCCTGATGTGGGACTGCGGGGGGGGGCCACTACCGGCCTGGCCTTCTGCGTATTAGCCTTATGTTTTTGAGCGGTAGCCTTACCCTTCTGAGGACCTGACTTAGGTTTTTGTGCACGCGCAGTCTGCAAGCGTGTCCGAGGCCTGCTGGCTGCCTGCTGACCTGTGGAAGCTGCACTTGTGGAAGGGCCATCCTGACCCTGCTGGCTGGGGGGGTGTCCGGTATACAATCCTGTGACACTTCGACTATGTTCGGGGAGGGGGTGATAGGTATCCTGCATTGCGCGTAAAAGGATTGAAGCACGGAAAAAAGCTGGGCCAGCGCCTGCGGGTTATAAGGACCTGCTGGCACCAAGGCGTTACCCGGCAGAGGTGCTTGGGGATTGCCGTTACCTTCCATGCTGGTCGGCTTATGTGTTTTGCCGACCGCCAAGCGGTTTTAAGAAAGCACCTCCAATTGACCGTTGCTAAGCTTGTTACTTGTCAGGGTCCTGTTTTAATTCTTTTTTTATTTTTTATTTATTTATTTATTTATTTATTTATTTATTTATTTATTTTGTTATTAACAATATTATTACTACAATTTTATTTTATTTATTTTAATTGTATTGTATTTTATTTTAATTTACTATTATTATTATTATTATTTAATTAGTTTGTACCTTACCTATATATCCCCAATTATTTGCGCAATTATCAGCAAATAAAACCAACTGCAGCAAAATTCCCACTTACTTGGGGAAGCGGGCTAGCAAAGAGAAGCGGCTGGCTAGGAAATTATTATTAACTTTTAAATAGTTTGTACCTTTCCTATTTATCCCTGATTATTCGTGTAATTTTCAACAAATAAATCCAACTGCAGCAAAATTCCCACTTACTTGGGGAAGCGGGCTAGCAAAGAGAAGTTGCTGGCTGGGAAATTAAGGAACAGCAAACTCAAAATCACCAATGTATAAGAACTCTTTCTAAAAGAAAGAAGGGATAAGCAACCGATCGCTGACCAGCAAAACAGTAAATTCAAGGGAATATCTAAGAGCTAAAAAGCCCTAGTTGGCACTGGTAATAGACCAAGGAAATAAAGGACTAAATGGGCTGCATAAGACCAAGGGAGGAATAAGAGAATCAAAAAGAATAATCGGCTAAATAAACTGCAAAGGGAGGGTAATAGAGGAATGGGGGCCAAAAGGAGTAGAAGGCAGATGAACTAGCCAAGGCTAAAACCAATGAAAAATTAGAAGGTCAAGATAACTGCGCAGACTAACGACGTAATAATTGCCCAAAGGCATAAATAGCTAAATAAATGCCAAGGCTAATGAGGCTAATCAAGGCTATTAAACGCTAATAAAAGGAATCAAGGCAAGCGGAATAAAAGGCTAATAAATTATACCAAGGAAATACTGCCAAGTCGACGCCAAAATAAACAGGCAATTTAATCTGCAAGGGGGAAAACAATAAAGACCAGTACCAAGGTAACCCATAACTCCTCAGGGAAGGTACCAAGGGAAAAGGTAAGATTCTGTGCACCTCGGACTAGCAATGCCTCGCCTAAGATGGCCGCTGCTGAGGCCACGTGGTACACCCAAGATGGCGTCCGCCGTTCGCTGACTGAGCAACCAGGACGCCAGAGTTTTAAAATACCGCCGAGGGAGCCCCCAAATACCTCCCGACATATGTGGGTCTTATGCCAAGCAAGCCGAAACGCTTAAACCAAAGGCAGAATGGATGAAAGGAAGGACAAGAAGGTAAAGAGGTACTCAGGCGCCTCAAACACAGCACCCGCACACACCACCAAAGCACCCCACGTAGCACCCCCGCTCCCGCCTGACAACCTCCAGTGAGCGCTGTAGCGGCTCACTAATCGTAGATCCCTCGACGAAGCTTTCGGCGGCACGCTGCGGCGCAAGCGGGGGACGCGAGGGTGCCGGTAGCGTCAGCTCCGCGGCGTGTGCTTCGCGAGCGGCAGCAGCGATCGCGGGTCCAGCAAAGCAGGGCGGCTCGAAGGTCCGCAGAAGTGAACCGCTCCAGCCACGAGCGATAGAAGTAAAAACAAAAAACAAGTAAAAAAGGAAAACGGCAGCAAAATAGCGGCACCAGAGAACGCGATCCAAACCGTGCCGGCTGCGAGGGAGAAAAGGGGCGAGCCAAGGGCTGCCCCGACCTTAAGTGGCCTCGGGAAGGCCCGCCCCCGCCGCCAGCCGATTGGCTGGCGCGACGGGGGATGTAAATTAAGGGAATCCCCAGCTTCCCGCGAGGCTGGGACCAGCCCCGCGGGAGAGTGGGCGGGGTCGTGAGCCCGCAACCCCCCCCTCCTGATGCTCGGTAGGGGCATTATCATCACTTGGACCACGCTTTAGCGCATTTGTAAGTTTGATGGACCATAGACAAGGTCTGACTTTTAAAGACTTGATTGGTTATTTAAAAGAAGAATGCAGAGATAGAGCTGAATCTCCAGTGAGAAATGCTAGAAGCATGGACAGTGGTTATGCATCTAGGCAATTTACAAAGTCGAAAGAGATGCCTAAGAAAGTGATTTGTTTCAATTGTAACAAAGAAGGACACATTGCAAAGAATTGTAGGGCTTCTAAAGCAAAGAAACCCCACCCCTTTCACCCAAAAAGGGAAAAGAAGGGGAAATGTGAATGCACATGGTTACTGCAAGAAAGGAATTTAGCTGTCCAGAATCGTGAAAATAAACGTAATAAATGGATTTTAGATTCAGGTGCCAGTTCACACTTTTCATATAAAAAGGACTATTTTAATGAGATAAATGAGATAAATGATGAAGAAGGATCTGAAATTGAGGTTGCAGATGGCAACATTGTTAAAGCAAAAGGTGCAGGTTCCATGAGTCTGAAATGCAATATAAACAATGAATGCATTGAGAACACAATCTCTAGAGTTTTATACGTACCAGAGCTGAGCTGCAATTTAATCAGCGTGTCCACTTTGGACAAGAAAGGTTTCCAGATCACATTTGGAAATGCAGAATGCAAGGTGACTAAAAATGGCAAAGTGGTTGCTCAAGCAAAGCTAATGAATGGTGTATATGAGCTTGATCTTTCAGAGAACCAGTCTGCAAAAGTGGCACATTCCATCCAGAAGGATGAGGCAGATCTGAACCTATGGCACAGAAGACTTGGACATAGAGATACCAACGTCATTCTGGATCTACAGAAAAGAGATCTTGTAAGAGGTTTGCAGGTAAAGCAGAGCAACAAAGCTCCAGCAAAGTGTGTAAGCTGTTTTACAGAGAAGGCTGTAAAACCTTCATTTCCACGTTGTGCAGAGCAAAGAAGCAACAAAGTGCTTGATATAGTGCACACTGACATATGTGGACCCATGAATGTTCCCTCACTGGGAAAGAATAGATATATTTTAATATTTCTGGATGACTTTTCAAGATTTTGTGTTGTATATTTCCTCAAAGAGAAGAGTGAAACAGTGGAGAAGATCCAGGAATACATTGCTATGGTCAAGAATAAATTCCAGAGAGCTCCAGCTGTGTTAATGAGCGACAATGGAGGTGAGTACTGCTCAAATGAAATGCAGGCTCTCCTGGCCAAGGAAGGAATTGCACACGTAACCACAGTTCCTTACACACCACAGCAGAATGCCATAGCTGAGAGAAAGTTTAGGTCCATTATGGACATGACAAGGTGCATGCTAAAGGATGCATGTTTGCCACAGAAGCTGTGGGCCGAAGGAGTGTACACGTCGGTCTATTTGCAGAATAGACTGCCAACCAAAGGGGCAGAGCGCACACCATTTAAACTTTGGCATGGGAAAGCTCCCAATCTGTCACACATACGTGTGTTTGGAAGTCCGTGTTACTTCCACGTGCCCAAGGAACGCAGACACAAGCTTGACTCCAGGGCAAAAGCAGGTATCCTTGTGGGATACGCCTCTGGAGGCAAAGGATACAGAATTATGGACTTACAAACTGGTAAGACAGATGCACGCCGTGCGGTTTATGTTGATGAATATGGAAAAGTAGACACTAAGAACACTGTTGTGGACTCTTCCGATGAGTCAGAAAGGACTCAAGAGTTTGTATATTTCTCTTTTGAGACCCCACAAGGTAATAATCTGCCTTCGAGTGTTACAGCGCCCCCTACAGGCGACGCACCAGAAGACGCAGAGGACCAGAACCCTGGCGGCACCAGAGACGAAGAGCAGGACTCAGATGGGGACATGCCTGCCTTGGAGGAGGATGAGGAAGCTGATGCGGTCACAGAACCAGAGGTCACGCGCTCGTCCAGAACCAACAAAGGTGTCCCACCATTACGGTTGTCCTACTTTGCAGGGTCAGCGTTTCCACAGGAACCTTCCACTTTGGAAGAGATACAGGAGATGCCAGCTGCAGAAGCCAGTCTCTGGAGGAAAGCCGCGCAGGAGGAGATGGATGCACTGCATCAGAACAAGACCTGGACACTCACTGAGCTGCCTCCCGGTAAGAAGGCCATTGGCAGTAAATGGGTTTTCAAGGTTAAGAAGGGGTCAGAAGGAGAAGTGCAGCGCTACAAAGCTAGACTTGTAGCACAGGGATTTTCACAGCGTTTTGGTGAAGACTATGATGAAGTTTTTGCACCAACCGTGAGGTACAGCAGCGTAAGAATGCTTTTAAGCATTGCAGCCTCCAAGAAAATGAGAGTGAAACACATAGACATTGCTACCGCTTTTCTACATGGGCAGATTTCTGAGGAAATTTATATGAAACAGTCTAAAGGTTTTGTGAAACCACATGAGGCACATTTAGTGTGCAAACTCCAGAAAGGACTTTATGGACTTAAACAGGCTGCTAGAGCCTGACACCAGAAGTTGCATAAAATGCTGACGCAACTTGGGTACAAGCAAGGCAACGCTGACAAGTGCTTGTACAGTAAGTCAAATAATGGACAATTCTCATATATCTTAGCTTTTGTCGATGACCTGATTATTGCCACAGCAAGTGAGAAAGACTATTCACAGGTAGTAAAGCACCTTAGCAAAGAGGTGGAGGTCAAGGAGCTAGGAGATGTCCAGTACTACCTCGGGATCCAGGTGGAAAGAGAAGAGGACGGCTCATTTCTTCTCAGCCAAAGACAGAAGATCCACGAGCTGATTGAGCACATGCAGATGCAAGACGCACATCCAGTTGCTACACTGATGGCCACTGACTTCCTGAAGAATCAGCAGGATTCGAGGCAGTTGCCAGACAACAATGACTACAGGTCGGCGATTGGTAAACTTTTGTATTTAGTTACCACATGTAGACCTGACTTAGCTAAAGCTGTGGGGATTCTTAGCAGAAAAGTGAATTCTCCCACTGAGCATGATTGGGCAGGTGTAAAGAGGGTGGTGCGATATTTGAAGGGTACCATGAATTGTAAATTAAGGTTACCAGCCGTCAGAGACCCTAAGTTGGTTGGGTATACTGATGCGGATTGGGCTGGGGATAACGCTGATTATAAATCAACAAGTGGTCATGTTTTTATGTTTGGGGATGGACCTGTCGCATGGGGCAGTTATAAACAGAGCTGTGTAGCATTATCTTCCACAGAATCAGAATACGTTGCAGCAACAGAAGTCTGCAGAGAGATCGCCTGGCTTGATCAACTCATAAAGGACTTTGGGTTGGTGAGAAAAGGGCCTGTCAGCTTGCTAGAGGACAATCAAAGTTGCCTGAAGCTGACGCAGAGTGAGAAGTTCCTGGCCAGAACAAAACACATTGGAGTTAGATACCACTACATACGCCAGATGATCCAGGATGGACTTGTGGAACTATCCTACTGCAGCACCCAAGAGATGACTGCTGACATCCTGACGAAACCCCTACCAAGAGAGAGTTTCCAGAATCTACGTGTCAAGCTGGGACGCTGGGTGGTTGAATAAAGTTGTTTATGTTTTGTATATGTTGTATTGCCTGAGAAGGGGTATGTGGGATGTCAGCATCGCCCTTGAGCCAGTGCCACCAACTGGACTCATCCACTTCAGCCCCGACTGGGCTAGGCAAGCTGGGTAGCACTTCCAGAGACCACCTTCTGCACAGGAACAGGTCAAAGTGCTGTGGACTCACAGCTTAGAGTTGTGAGCACCGGATTCACTCCAACAAGCAGACAGTCGTCACACAGCAGAGTATAGCAGAGCATAAACAACTCGGAGAGCAGCTCTGTAGAATATCTTCTTTATTCTATCTACAACTATTATACAACTGTATACAGAGCTAAATGGAGTGTAAGCATAAATGAATGCTGCACTACACTGAGTGTCTGCAGCTGCTCTTAGCAGCAACCTTATCTCTACACACGATCTCTAACACTCAGTCTCTCTCTCTCTCCGACACACTGACTGACTGACTCTTTGATGTGGTGCTGGAGCAGAATAAGTAGAGAGCAGAACACTGCCCCTCCTCTCTGGAGAATCAGCAGATTCATCAGGAGATTCTTGGATATGGGAGGGGTGAAATCTCCTCAGTAAACACTGGAGCAGTCAATGACAACATTCCTAGAGTGTACATGTTAGAACATGGGGAGGGATGTCTGTCCAGCAAGCAGGTAAACTTCCTGGGGATGGACTTCCTCCGCATGTGACCAGAGGTGGGTGTGGCCTCACCTGTGCAGGTAAATGATAAAAGCACAGGGCAGGCAGCCATCTCTCTCTCTCTGCCATTTTTCTTTCGAAGAAGAAGCATCTAAAGATACTCTCTTGGCTCTCAGCCAAGAGAGGAGGAAAGGACTATCTTGCTAGATAGAAAGTGGGAGAAGCAACAAGAGGAACAGCCATTTTAGATCTGGTCCTAACCAATGTTGATGACCTGGTTAGTGGGGTAGAAGTGGAAGGATCATTAGGCGCGAGTGATCATGCTCTTCTGAAGTTTACTATACAGCGCAAAGGAGCAGCCAAGCATACTAGGACTCAATTTCTTGACTTTAAGAAAGCCGACTTCATAAAACTTAGGGAATTGCTGGGTGAGATCCCATGGACAGTAATACTAAAAGGAAAGGGAGTTCATGATGGCTGGGAGTTTGTTAAGAGGGAGATAGTAAAAGCACAACTTCAGGCAATACCAATGAGATGGAAACATGGAAGGTGCCTAAAGAAGCCAGGGTGGCTATCTAAAGAACTTTTAACTGAGTTAAGATTAAAAAAGGATGTGTACAAAAAATGGAAAAGGGGGGAAACCACCAAAGAGGAATTCAAGCAAATAGCCAGCACGTGTAGACACAAAGTCAGAAAAGCTAAAGCACAGAATGAACTCAGGCTTGCTAGAGAGGTTAAAAGCAACAAAAAAGGCTTCTATGGGTATGTTCGTAGCAAAAGGAAGAACAAAGAAACAGTGGGGTCACTCAGAGGAGAAGATGGTGAAATGCAAACAGGGGACACAGAAAGGGCTGAACTCCTCAATGCCTTCTTTGCCTCAGTCTTCTCCGATAAAGAAAACAATGCCTGACCTGAAGAATTTGGAGCAAATGATTCAGCAGAGGAAACACAGCCCAGAATAACTAAGGAGATAGTACAAGAATACTTGGCTAGTTTAGATGTATTCAAGTCTCCAGGGCCAGATGAACTGCATCCAAGAGTATTAAAAGAACTGGCAGATGTGATCTCAGAACCACTGGCAGTCATCTTTGAGAATTCCTGGAGAACAGGCGAAGTCCCGGCAGACTGGAGGAGGGCAAATGTTGTCCCTATTTTCAAAAAGGGGAAAAGAGAGGACCCAAATAATTATCGCCCAGTCAGTCTGACATCAATACCAGGGAAGATTCTGGAGCAGATCATTAAGCAAACAGTCTGTGAGCACCTAGAAAGGAATGCTGTGATCACCAATAGTCAGCATGGATTTCTGAAAAATAAGTCATGTCAGACTAACCTGATCTCGTTTTTTGACAGAATTACAAGCCTGGTAGATGAAGGGAACGCAGTGGATGTAGCCTACCTTGATTTCAGCAAGGCATTTGACAAGGTGCCCCATGATATTCTTGTAAAGAAGCTGGTAAAATGCGGTCTTGACTATGCTACCACTCAGTGGATTTGTAACCGGCTGACTGACCGAACCCAAAGGGTGCTCATCAATGGTTCCTCTTCATCCTGGAGAAGAGTGACTAGTGGGGTGCCACAGGGTTCTGTCTTGGGCCCGGTCTTATTCAACATCTTTATCAACGACTTGGATGATGGACTCAAGGGCATCCTGATCAAATTTGCAGATGACACCAAACTGGGAGGGGTGGCTAACACCCCAGAGGACAGGATCACACTTCAAAACAACCTTGACAGATTAGAGAACTGGGCCAAAACAAACAAGATGAATTTTAACAGGGAGAAATGTAAAGTATTGCACTTGGGCAAAAAAAATGAGAGGCACAAATACAAGATGGGTGACACCTGGCTTGAGAGCAGTACATGTGAAAAGGATCTAGGAGTCTTGGTTGACCACAAACTTGACATGAGCCAACAGTGTGACGCGGCAGCTAAAAAAGCCAATGCAATTCTGGGCTGCATCAGTAGGAGTATAGCATCTAGATCAAGGGAAGTAATAGTGCCACTGTATTCTGCTCTGGTCAGACCTCACCTGGAGTATTGTGTCCAGTTCTGGGCACCACAGTTCAAGAAGGACACTGACAAACTGGAACGTGTCCAGAGGAGGGCAACCAAAATGGTCAAAGGCCTGGAAACGATGCCTTATGAGGAACGGCTAAGGGAGCTGGGCATGTTTAGCCTGGAGAAGAGGAGGTTAAGGGGTGATATGATAGCCATGTTCAAATATATAAAAGGATGTCACATAGAGGAGGGAGAAAGGTTGTTTTCTGCTGCTCCAGAGAAGCGGACACGGAGCAATGGATCCAAACTACAAGAAAGAAGATTCCACCTAAACATTAGGAAGAACTTCCTGACAGTAAGAGCTGTTCGATAGTGGAATTTGCTGCCAAGGAGTGTGGTGGAGTCTCCTTCTTTGGAGGTCTTTAAGCAGAGGCTTGACAACCATATGTCAGGAGTGCTCTGATGGTGTTTCCTGCTTGGCAGGGGGTTGGACTCGATGGCCCTTGTGGTCTCTTCCAACTCTGTGATTCTATGATTCTAGATTCTGAATGTATGTGTGAAGGGATGATGAGCTGCTTGTGCGTAAAATCCTAGTCCCTCAGAGTTTGGCCAAGTCCGCAAACCTCTGCCTCCGACGGAGCCCCTCAAGCATGGCTCTGTCAGTCGCTAGCAGAATCCGAAAGTGGGCTTTTCCGGAATCTTTTCCAGCATAAAAGCTCCTCAATGGAAACACGTCTTCTGGACTCCCGGCGTGACAGTTTCCGGCGAGGAGTGGGTGTCCCTATAGGAGGTCGTGAAACCTCCCCACTGTTTTCTCTGGAAGTGTCCCTGAGCCATCCCTCCGACTCACTTTCCCTCGGAGCTCCTCCTCTCCCCCTGCTGGTTCCCTCGTCAGCTGTTAAGTCTGTCTCCACCTGAGTGAGCCCTTCCACCTCCCGTCCTTTCGATGGTAGTTCCCTGACACACGTCTTCGGGACTCTCGGCGTGACAGTTTCCGGCGAGGAGTGGATGTCCCTATGGGAGGTCTTGAAACCTCCCCACTGTTTTCGCTGGAAGTGTCCCTGAGCCATCCCTCCGACTCACTTTCCCTCGGAGCTCCTCCTCTCCCCCTGCTGGTTCCCTCTTCAGCTGCTAAGTCTGTCTCAACCTCAGTGAGCCCTTCCACCTCCTGTCCTTCCGATGGCAGTTCCCTGACATCCACCTCCCCTCCAGGGCCCCCTTCACCCCCTCCTGTCCCCTCCTCTATGGGCGGTGAGGAAGCAAAACCCCTGAAAGACCTTCCTTCATCTTCCGAGGTCTCGAACACTTCCCTCCACCTGTTGCTGTTCCTGGTTCCCAAGTACTCCTCGTCATCGGAGTCCATTCCTTCTTCCAACTCCAATTCCGCGAATCCTTCCAGTTCCTCCTCCTCGTCGGTGGTGCCGAAGTACTCCCTCCTGAACCTTGCTACAGGCTGAGGTTTCCTCGGGAACCTTTGGTGGAACGTTTCTATTAAGACCTCGTCATTGACATCCTCTGCAGTTACCCAGGTGTTTTCTGACTCCGGTTCCCCTTCCCACGCCACCAAATACTCCACCTGATCTCCCTTCCACCTGGAATCGACGATTTCCGCTACATGGCTGCTGCGTTCCCTTTCTTCTAAGGCGGGCCCCCTGGTGGACTCCCCTTCACGTCCCCCCCTATACGGTGACAGTAAGGACCTATGGAATACTGGGTGCAATTTCATGTGGTTGGGTAACCGGAGTTTGAAAGCCACTGGGTTGACCTGCTGAATGACCTCAAAGGGTCCCAATCTTTTGGGTCTCAATTTCTTACAACCCCCTTTGAACGGCAACCCTTGGGTTGACAGCCACACCTGATCCCCCACCCTTATGGCCTCACCTTCCCTTCTGCTCTTGTCTGCCTGCCTCTTATATTCTTCTTTGGCCCTTTCTAAGTTGAGCTGGAGCTGACGATGGATCGCTTCCATCTCTTCTACAAAATGTTCGGCCGCCGGGACGCTCCATTTCTCCCCTCCTCCCCCTGGAAATGCCCTGGGGTGACACCCATAATTAGCCAAAAAGGGGCTCATCCCTGTGGACACATTCTCCGCATTATTGTAGGCAAATTCTGCCAGCGCCAACTTTTCGACCCAATCATTCTCTCTGTCATTGACATAACATCTCAGGTACTGTTGGAGGATACCGTTTGCTCTTTCCGCCTGCCCGTTGGTTTCAGGGTGCCGGGCAGTCGAAAAATTGACCTCCACATGCAGTAAGCTCATGAGCTTCCTCCAGAATCTGGACGTAAATTGTTTGCCTCTGTCTGAAACCACCCTCAAGGGGGGGGCCATGCAACCGAAAAACGTGTTCTACAAACAATTTAGCTGTCTCTTCTGCTGTGACTGCATGTGAGCATGCTACAAAGTGGCACATCTTAGTTAACAGGTCTACTACTACCATGATGGCTGTTTTACCCCTGGACTTTGGCAGATCCGTCATAAAATCTATCGATACCGCCTCCCATGGCCGTTCTGGTGTGGGTAATGGTTCTAATAACCCTGCCGGCGCCCGCCTTTCCCCTTTAGCTCGCTGGCATTGGTCACACCGTCTTACATACTCCCTTACATCTTCCCTCACCTTGGGCCACCAAAATTCCCTGGTAACCAACCACATGGTCTTGTGTTGCCCAAAATGCCCCGCTGTGGGGCTGTCGTGCAACTGCTTGAGTACTCTCCCCCTCAATTCACCTTCGGGTATATACAGTGACCCTTTGTAATACAATGCCCCATTTCTTTCCTCAAAGCCCCCGGGGCTTTCTCCCTCCCCCCTGAGACCTCTGAGCTTATCCTGGGCGTATTCATCATTCTCCGTTTCATCTACCAGTTCTCTTTGCCCCACCAGTGCCGCCCCACACACCCAGCGGTCCTCTGGGATGACATGTCTCTCTTCGTTTGCTCCCTCCCCCTCCAAATACTCAGGTTTACGGGAGAGAGCGTCCGCTCTGACGTTTTCTGGGCCTGGCACATAACAAATTTCAAAGTGGAATTTGGAGAACTCCTGGGCCCATCTCACTTGTCGTTGGTTGAGCACTCGTGCCGTTCTCCAATACTCTAAATTCTTGTGGTCAGTGCACACTTGCACCTTATGTTGTGCACCAATTAATAAATGCCTCCATCTCCGGAATGCTTCGTGAATGGCGAGTAGTTCTCGGTCATACGCCGTGTAGTTCCTCTCGGACTTATTTAGCTTCCGCGAGAAGAAGGCACACGGTCTCCACTCCGACTTACTCTTGCCCGGTTGTAGAAGCACCGCCCCTACTGCCCGGTCTGATGCATCGGTTTCCACTCTCATAGGTTTTTGTAAATACACATGCAGTAGTTGTTCTTCCGAAGCGAACGCCCTTTTCAATTCTATAAAAGCTCGCTCCGCCTCCGCCGTCCAAACAAATTTCTTCTTGCTGCTGAGACAGTCCGTGATGGGAGCCGTCAAGTGGGCAAAGTTCTTGATGAACTTCCGATAAAAGTTTCCAAACCCTAGGAATCTTTGCACATCCTTCTTCGTTTTCGGTGTTTTCCATTCCAGTACCGCTTGGACCTTGCCTGGATCCATGGCCAATCCCTTGTCTGACAAGCGGTACCCCAGGAATTCCACCTCCTTGGTGTGAAACTGACACTTCTCCAGTTTCACCCACAGCTGGTTAGCTTGCAGCTTGCCCAACACTTCTCGGACGTCCCTCACATGCTGCTCCTCATTCTCTGAATATACCAACACGTCGTCTAAGAAGGCTACACAATTCTTGTAGAGCAAAGGTCCCAGGACGTGGTTCATAAACGCTTGAAAACACGCCGAGCCTGCTTGTAGGCCGAAGGGCATGACGAGATATTCAAAGGCCCCCAAAGGGGTGAACATGGTGGTTTTCCATTCATCCCCCTTCCTTATTCGTATCAGGTTGTACGCCCCCCGCAGGTCCAGTTGTGTAAAAATCTTTCCCTTCCTCACCCTAGTTAAAATGTCATCAATTCGGGGCATAGGGAAAGCCAGAGGTTCCGACACTGCATTCAGGGCCCGGAAGTCCACTACAAGCCTCGGTTTATCTGTGTTTTTTTTGTCCACAAAAAGCACTGGGCTGCCCCCCACTGCTCGGGACTCTCTGATGAAACCTCGCTTCAGGTTTTTGTCAATGAACTCCCTTAACTCCTGCATCTCCCTGTCTGACATAGCGTACAGCTTGCCCACTGGGAGTTGTGCCCCTGGGAGTAGATTAATCTGACAGTCAAAGGGTCTATGCGGCGGCAGTTTGTCTGCTTCCCTTTCGCTGAATACGTTGCTCAGATCGGCGTATTGTGGGGGCACCCTCCCTTTGTCTGTTACTTCCGTCCCTGCTAGGGTGACTCTGCCCCCTTCCGGAGCCTTCCCCTGCTTGCAGTGTTCTAGGCAATGCGCTGACCCAAAGGAGACCACCCTCTGATGCCAGCCCACTAGCGGATCGTGTAGCGCCAGCCAGCTCATCCCCAAAATAATGGGAGCCCCTCCCAAGGTAGCCACATTGAACGCTATCCGTTCGGTGTGCCTTGCCACTCTCATTATCATTGGAACCATTTGTTGGCTGACTTCTCCTCCTAGTAGCTCCCGCCCATCGATCGCGGTCACCTGCAAGGGGTTGCTTAAAGGGACAGTCTGTATCTGGTGCTCAGCTGCAAATTCCTTACTCATGAAATTACAGGAGCTGCCTGAGTCCAATAGCGCCTTTATCTTTAGTGGGTGTCCATTTGGCAGCTCTAGCAACACCTCTATCACTAGGGCTGGTCTTGGAGGTTCCGGCGTGGGCACTTTCACTGCTCTTTGGCCTGGCTGCAGTGCCCCGACGGTGGCAGCCAGACGTTGGCTTTTACTTGCTCCTTGCCTTCCTCCTCCTCCCCCCCAACAGCTCCCGCCATCCCTTGCCATTCCTTTCTTTGTGGACAGACTCTGGCAAAGTGACCTGGCTGTTGGCAGATGTCAGGGCCACCCGAGGTCCCAGCTCACAAGAGACCAACGCCAAGTCCAGCTTATGTACAAAAGCTTTTATTGAAGAACATTGTTAGCTCCACATCTGAGGCGCGTGGCCCCACGTCTGTTAGGCTTAGACCGCTGAAGTCCCCTCTGAATCAGTCCCGCCTCTACACCAGTTTAAGAGGCTTGCGCTGGACCACCTCTTCCTGTCCTTCCTTTTCCGCAGGGTCTTTCTGCCCTCCTGGGTTCCCTCCCTCCGGGATTCCCCAGAGGCTGAATCCCCTGACGCCTGCTCCCCCCTCCTCCGTGCTTTGGGACCAGGCTCCTCCTCCGGGCTCTCCTCACTTCCGCGCGCCTCCACATTTGAACTTGGCGCGCGTACGCTGCTTCTGACCTTCCTTTTGACAGTTACACTGCTCCCGGTACTACTCTCCGCCCCTTCCGGCAGGACGTCTTGCCCCAATCTCCTTCCCCTCTCTGCTTCCTGCTCTGCTCCGTCTGACACACTGGGAACTCCACCCCCTTCACTCCGTTCCGGCGGAGAAGCCGGTCCCGATCTCCAACTCCCACTGGGGGTTCCCCTGCTGCTGCCCTGCTCCTGACTACTCCCCCCTGTGGCTCCCCTTGGCCTGACCAGGGGCGCTCCCTTTTGGGAATCCTCCGATTCACTGGAAAGACTCATGGAAACCCTCGAGTCATTGTCATCCTCTTCCTCGTCGCCCTGGGATCCTTCCCCCTCGCTCTCAGTCTCCTCCCTCATCTGCGCCTCTCTCCCTGAACCCCTGACATCCATCCCCCCCTCGAAGCCCCCCCTTCCCCCCTCCCACTCGTCGGGCGCAGGTTGTGGGAGCTGCGTCTCTTCGGAGGTAGATGCAGGATACAGTTCGTCTACTTCGATGTCCTCTGCTAGCAGCTCGGTGTATGTGTGCTCGAACTCGGGTTCGTCACCCAAAGTGTTCTCAGTTTCCTCTTCCATTGTTACTTCGTCTGGTGCTGTTGACCAAGGCCCCGTCATCCACCTCTTGCGCCAGTCCTCCTCTGGTTGCTCGTCCCACCAATAAGAGGGTTCCGTTTCCACCCCCGAGCACGATCCCCTGGGCGGGCTCGATTCTGGCGTTCCCTCCTCGGCGGAAGAAAAGCCCCGGAAAGTGCTGGCTGAAAGTGTGGGCGTAAAGAGCCAGTCATCAAAGTACTCGGCTGGCATGGGCCTATGTGGGAAAAGGGCATGAAACTCGTCTTTGAGAAGAGGTTCGTCCAAAGCGTAGTCCGGCACCCAACTGTTGGCACTGGCTGGGGTACCCTCTCTGGCGAGAAAATATTCTACTCCCTCTTCCCCCCATCTCGAGTCCAGGATCTCTGTGACCTCGTTGAGTGGTTCGGCCCTAGGTGACTCCCCCCCCTTGGGTGACTCTCTGCGTGGATCTGGTGCCGTCCCTGACTCCTGAAACCTGTGCGGGGCCTTGTAGGGGGTGAGCACCGACCTATGAAAGACCGGGTGCACTCTGGAGCCTTCGGGGAGGGCCAGTCAAAACGCTACGGGATTGATCCTGGCCTCAACTTGGTATGGCCCTAGCTGCCTGTGTCCTAGCTTCTTCTTAGCTAACGACTTGGCCGGCATCGCTTGGGCTGCTAACCATACCCAGTCCCCCACCTGGATGTCTTCTCCCGCCCTCCTGTGTCTGTCCGCCTGCACCTTATAGGCTTGTTTGGCTAGTTCCAAATGTCTCCGCAGCTCCTCGTGCACCTCTTGCAGTTCTGCTGCGAAAAGGTCGGCCTCTTGTGGCACCCACTCTCCCGTTGCTACGAACCCCGGGAAGGTTCTGGGATGACGCCCATTGTTCGCGAAGAACGGCGTCACCCCCATCGACGCGTGCTTCATGTTGTTGTAGGCAAACTCAGCCATCGGCAGGTAGTCCACCCAAGCTTCGGGTCGCTGATTGGCGTAACATCTCAGGTACTGCTGCATGATCGCGTTGACCGTTGGTCTGTGGATGTCTCGCCGACGCTAGGTTGATCTTGACGTGCAGGATACCTAGGAGCTTCTGCCAAAAATTGGAAACAAACTGGCGCCCCCTGTCGGACAGGATGGACTG
>JAXCMG010009178.1:0-11309 GCA_034642415.1 Podarcis siculus | reverse complement strand
GCAGGTTTTAGAAGAGTGGATGGGCAAAAGGCAGCATTTTTCCTGGCCGTATTCAAGGTCATACGAGAACTTTAGGTTTCCACCTTTCAAATTGTTCTGAAGCACCTGGACACCTCCTACGCCAGACATTCATCCTGGTCTGCTTGCACCAAGTTCACATGGAAGTTACCGTATTTTTCGCGCTATAAGACGCACCAGACCACAAGACGCACCTAGTTTTTGGAGGAGGAAAACAAGAAAAAAAAATATTCTGAATCTCAGAAGCCAGAACAGCAAGAGGGATCGCTGCGCAGTGAAAGCAGCAATTCCTCTTGCTGTTCTGGCTTCTGGGATAGCTGCGCAGCCTGCATTCGCTCCATAAGACGCACACACATTTCCCCTTACTTTTCAGGAGGGAAAAAGTGAGTCTTATAGAGCAAAAAATACGGTATATTCTATCTGGTTTTTATTGAGCATTTGTTCCGATTTGTTGACGGGGCGGTTACACGACAAGGAACATTTGCTCCACATCTACCTTGACTTCTTTCTTTCTTTCTTTCTTTCTTTCTTTCTTTCTTTCTTTCTTTACGTCATTAAAAAAAGAAGTGGATTTGTTGTGCTAGGCCAACAGAGCGCTTTAACTTAATCTAAGCAGACTAGTGTGTGACTGAATTACTCCTGCAAATAAATGATAGCTTGGAAGTGCCTATAAAACAGCAAACTAATAATAATAATACTAATAATAGACTTTTTGTGGTGTGGAAATTGATGGGCAATGCACTGAAAAGTCTGATAAGCACATTTACAGGAAGATATGCAAATATCCCACAAGCCAGTCAGGATAAATGAAAGACAAACACTCCATGTTTACACTGGCTGGCAGCAGGGATAAAGAGGTGTGAGTTCAGATCATTGATCCATCAAGCTTGATACTGCCTGCACTGGCTGGCAGTGACTCTCCAAGGATTTAGGCAGGACTCTTCAGGATAAAGGGATGCAGGTGGGGTTTTGGGTAAACCACAGAGCCTTGGACTTGCCGATCAGAAGGTCGGCGGTTCGAATCCCCGCAACGGGGTGAGCTCCCGTTGCTCGGTCCCTGCTCCTGCCAACCTAGCAGTTCGAAAGCACATCAAAGTGCAAGTAGATAAATAGGTACCACTCTGGTGGGAAGGTAAACGGCGTTTCCATGCGCTGCTCTGGTTCGCCAGAAGCGGCTTAGTCATGCTGGCCACATGACCCGGAAGCTGTACGCCGGCTCCCTCGGCCAATAAAGTGAGATGAGCGCTGCAACCCCAGAGTCGTCCGCGACTGGACCTAATGGTCAGGGGTCCCTTTACCTTTACCTTCAGGATAAAAGCACATGCTCTACCACTGAAGCACAATTTCTCCTCTTCCGTCCCCCACCCCCCTTCTTTTAAAAAAATTATCCAAGGCTTTTAATGGGTGGGTGCTGTTTTCCTTGACCTGCTTACAGACGGCAAGAGAGCAGCCGACACCCACATTTAAGATTAGCACCATCGCCTGAAAGTTCATCCCTAACTGCTTTTGACTAGAAAAGCGACATATTAATATTTTCAATGAACGTATGTATGGCTCCCCACCCTTAAAGTGCATTTGTAGAGATTGTAAGTTTGAATTTTTAAATATATGAATATTTTATTGGGTTGTTGTTTTTATTTTGATTATATATATATTGTGGTTTTTATGTTGATGCCTGAAATATACTCGGGAGTCAAGAGTGGATTTCATGCTCTTTATTCAGCTCATAGTGGTGAGGAGGAATGGAAGTTCCCCCAGAATGTCTGCTTTATATAGATTATTTACACAATGGGCCCCACATAATTGGCTAATTCTGGGATTTTCCTGTAGGCCAATCAGGTTACGGATTCACTTCCACCTGGAGCTGGACTGGGTGGCTGCTGTGGACCAATCAGACTGCTGCATTCTGGGTCCTATTGTTCTAGGACCAATCAGACTGCTGCATTCTGAATCCTATTGTTCTAGGACCAATCAGACTGCTGCATTCTGAATCCTATTGTTCTAGGACCAATCAGACTGCTGCATTTTGGATCCTATTCAACTCAGTACATAACAATGCCCCAGATCAATAAACAAGCAAATACATAAATCAGAAATACCTAAGTAAGATTTCTTCTGTTGACTTGAAAACTGAAGGAGAGAAAGGAAAGATAGTAAAAAAGAGGCAAATTCTCCTAAGACAAGATTGGTGACTATTCACTAAGAATCTGTCTGGAGCAAGTGGCTCTCCAGATATTGGTGGACTACAGCTCCCATCATTCCCTTGACCACTGACCAGGGGCTGATGGGAGTTGGAGTCCAACAGCATCAGTGGGTGGGATGTTTCCCACTAAACTCCAGAGCTAGCTTGGAATTAACTGAGTTGGGAGAATCCTAGCAAATAGCTTCAAGTTAAGTCCAGCCCTGGATGACCTGTTGAGAAGGGGGAGGACCTGGCCAGGACGCTCAGCTGGTGAACCCAACCTCTCCATGGGTTTGTGGGAAAGACGCCACTGCAGGACCAATCGTCTTCGCAAGGCTGGTCCTCAAAACAAGTCAGTCCCATCCCTGCCCATCCGGTTCTGTTCCCACCGCAGCCCTGCAGGGAAGCAAAACGTCTCACCTTCATTTTCCTCCCTTAGCCTTGAATTCTGCAAAGGTTGGGAGAAGAGGAACTTGGTTAGTAGACAGTGATAATGTGGGATGTAATCCATTGCTACATTCAAGGCTACATTGCCTCCCCTGGATACAGCGACCCAGGAATAATAATAGTAGTAGTAGTAGTAATAATAATAATAATTATTATTATTATCTCTCTCGCCCTGACCTAGCCACTGTGATCCATGCGACGGTCACCTCCAGACTGGATTATTGTAACTCGCTCTACGTGGGGCTGCCCTTGAGACTGACCCAGAAACTCCAACGGGTGCAGAATGCAGCGGCGAGACTCCTTACGGGGTCTTCGCTACGAGATCATATCCATCCGGTATTATACCAGCTGCACTGGCTCCCGGTGGAGTACAGGATCAGGTTTAAGGTGCTGGTTTTAACCTTTAAAGCCCTATACGGCCTAGGCCCCTCGTACCTACGGGACCGCCTCTCCTGGTATGTCCCACAGAAAAATCTACGGTCTGCAAATAAAAACATCCTAAAGATCCCAGGCCACAGAGAGGTTAGGCTGGCCTCAACTAGAGCCAGGGCCTTCTCGGCCGCGGCTCCAATCTGGTGGAACGCTCTGTCACAAGAGACTAGGGCCCTGCAGGACCTGACATCCTTCCGCAGGGCCTGCAAGACAGAGCTGTTCCACCAGGCCTTTGGTCAGGGCGCAGCCTGACCCCCTCCTCTGGCAACCGGCAATCTGCACAGAATTTTGCTTGATGGTTGCCATTAATTTGACTTTAATTTGATTTGATTAATTTTATAATGAATGTTTTAGAATGTTGTTAGCCGCCCTGAGCCCAGCTTCGGCAGGGGAGGGCGGGATATAAATAAAATTTATTATTATTATTATTATTATTATCATTTATCATTTATACCCTGCCCATCTCAGCCACTGGGTGGCTCCCAACAGAGTAATAATAATAATAATAATAATAATAATGATGTGATAAAACATCAGACATTAAAAACTTCCCTAAACAAGGCTGCCTTCAGGTGTCTTCTAAAAGTCAGATAGTTGTTTATTTCCTTGACATCTGACGGGAGGGCGTTCCACAGGACGGGCGCCACCACCGAGAAGGCCCTCTGCCTGGTTCCCTATAACCTCACTTCTTGCAGGGAGGCAACCACCAGAAGGCCCTCGGCGCTGGATCTCAGTGTCCGGGCTGAACGATGGGGATGGAGACACTCCTTCATATATACAGGACCGAGGCCGTTTAGGGCTTTAAAGGTCAGCACCAACACTTTGAATTGTGCTCGGAAACGTACTGGGAGCCAATGTAGGTCTTTCAGGACGGTGTTATATGGTCTCGGCGGCCGCTCCTACCAGGAACAACCAAAGAGGTGCTGCCCCAGCAGGGCTGCCAACTTGAATGAAGTATTGTGGGGGCCCAGGTAAGCTCCACAGAATATAATCGATCACATGACACAGTGCACACACACCATTTTAACGGGGCTGCCCATCCACTTTGCGGGCCCCCGGGTCCCTCAAATATTTTATTGTGGGGGTTTAAGCCCCTACGGCCCCTGGGATGTGGCTTCTATGTGACAGAAAGTGACAGGAAGTAATGTCTCTGCCATAAGCTGACTTGTACCAAGTCTGACTGTTTCTCCACCTGGTTCAGTACAGTGGTACCTCAGGTTAAGTACTTAATTCGTTCCAGAGGTCCGTTCTTAACCTGAAACTGTTCTTAACCTGAAGCACCACTTTAGCTAATGGGACCTCCTGCTGCCGCTGCGCCGCCGGAGCCCGATTTCTGTTCTCATCCTGAAGCAAAGTTCTTAACCTGAGGTACTATATCTGGGTTAGCTGAGTCTATAACCTGAAGCGTATGTAACTAGAGGTACTGTATTGTCTCTACAGATCTCTGGGATTACAATCTGGCTTCTCTCCCAGCTTTGCCTAGAGATGCTGCCAGGATGAGACCTGTGACCTTCTGCTTGCAAAGCAGGTGTTCCACTGCTAAGCTATAGATCTGCCATTCATGGTATGCCAAGAGGCCCCTTAAAGGTAAAGGTAAAGGGACCCCTGAATGTTAGGTCCAGTCGTGGCTGACTCTGGGGTTGCGGCGCTCATCTTGCTTTACTGGCCAAGGGAGCCGGCGTACAGCTTCTGGGTCATGTGGCCAGCATGACTAAGCCACTTCTGGCAAACCAGAGCAGCGCACGGAAACGCCGTTTACCTTCCCGCCACAGCGGTACCTATTTATCTACTTGCACTTTGATGTGCTTTCGAACTGCTAGGTGGGCAGGAGCAGGGACTGAGCAACGGGAGCTCACCCCCTCGTGAGGATTCGAACCACCAACCTTCTGATCAGCAAGTCCTAGGCTCTGTGGTTTAACCCACAGTGCCACCCGCGTCTCTTAAGACCCCTTATCTCTCCCCTTATCCCTCTGAGCTGTTTTACAGTGCTCACCATTTGCCGCAAGTTTGCGTTGGCCTTCTGAAGGGATCTGATCTTTTCCATCTGTAGGAAAATTGAAAAAAATAAAGAATGAACAGGAGAGGAAACATGAGATCCCATAACACCCTTCTCAAATATATATAGAATCTTTGCTGTAATCAATTTGTTTCCAGATTTCTCTCCAAAACGTTCAGCTGTTAAAGCTGATGTTGAATACCGTCAAATATTCCTTGAATGCTCAAGCATTTGCTGAAACCTGATGTCCATATTTAGCGTCCTTTTATATATCATAGAATCATAGAGTTGGAAGAGACCACAAGGGCCATCGAGTCCAACCCCCTGCCAAGCAGGAAACATATGACAGTATGTGGCTATTGGGGGGGACGCGGGTGGCGCTGTGGGTTAAACCACAGAGCCTAGGACTTGCCGATCAGAAGGTCGGTGGTTCGAATCATATTATTATTCCGACTCTGAAGGATGCTCACCAGGTTCTGATTCCTCTGTTCCAGTAAGAGAAGCCTCCTCCCTCGCTCCGCCATGGTGGGCAGTTACATGCAGAAAGCACCGTGAGCCAAGGGCAAAGGATGCCACGCTCCCATAAGACGGCCCAGTTTTTCTCCTCTCAACCTGCAGCCGCAATCTGGGCTGGTCTTGGGAGTTCCTCACTAAGCGGGTGCCTGTTGCCCTCAGCACCCAGTGCCCCTCCATCTTGCCTTGTGACGGTGCCCGTGATGTCATAGGAGACTTGACGGTTTATTTTTGGCAAATAAATATAACACCCTACAGGGACATGGCTTTGGGGTACCTTCAGAGGCAGGGGAGGAGAAGGACCGATGGTCTCTGTGCCACTTAGGTGCATGACTGAATGTTTTGGCACTTGCCTGCTAAACCAGAGGCAAGGAAACCTTTCTAGTGCCAGGGGAACATTGATATAGATGGGCTTTTCCTGCAAGGAAAAGGACGGCGATTTTTACCACATGTGGTGGTCATGTAACAAAATAAAAGAGTTTTGGGAATCGATCTATAATGAGATAAAAAAGATGTTTAAATATACTTTTCCAAAAAAGCCGGAAGAATTTCTGCTAGGTTTGGTGGGAGAAGATATTAAGAAGACAGACCAAAGATTATATCTGTATGCAACAACAGCAGCTAGAGTTTTGATGGGCCAAAAGTGGAAGTTACAGGAGATTCCGACTGTAAGGGAATGGCAGATAAAGCTGGTTGAATACGCTGAAATGGCAAAATTGACATACAGAATTCGCAATCAGGAGGAAGAATGGAGTAAATTTATGGTTTATATAAGTGAGAACTGTAGAAATATGAAAACGTTGGCAGGATTGAATTAAATCTTATGTCACGGATAATTTTTAACCAATGAAACTGTGAATTATAGATTGGAATAAGAAAACTTGCGGAAGGGAAGGACGGAAGTCAACGGCTCTATGGAGCATAAAGTAGGATATATGTAATATGTAATAAGACTTGATGCTTTTGTTGGGTGGTGTTGGTGTTCTTAAATCTCAATAAAAAGCATTTGGGGGAAAAAGAAGATATGGATGGGCTTTTCCTCCATTGTTGACATTTATCCTCCATGGATCAGTCTTGATTCCTTTTCGAAGTTGGTAGCGACTGCTGTTTTCCTGTAGGAGGGAGTTCCGCAGTTTAACTACATGAAGATGTGCTTTCTTTTATCTGCTCCAAATTTCCGACATTCGGTTTCGCTGGGTTGCTCACGAGTTCTGGTCTTATGAGAGAGGAAGAAAACGTTTTCTCTGTCCAATTTTCCCGTGCCCGGCACAAACTCACAAATTTCTTACCGTATCGCCTCTTACGCACCTTTTCTCTCAGTGAAAAAGTCCCAAATGCTGGGATCTTTCCTCATAGGAGAGCCTCAAAAAAGTATTGACCGTTTTGGCTGCCCTTTTTCATACCTTTTCCAACTCTACGACATCCTTTTCCTCGAGGTGAGGTGACCCCGCCAATAAATCTTGAGATACATCTCGAGAAATTCCGGTTAAAAGCCTTCTCAATTTCTCCCCCCACAATTGCAACATTGCTGGTATTCACCCAGGTTCATATATATTTCAAAATATATTTTAGCAATACACTAGGTTTCAAAACCTGCCTCAAGACTTTATATATATATATAGCAGAGACATCACCTTGCCAACAAAGGTACGTATAGTTAAAGCTATGGTTTTCCCAGTAGTGATGTATGGAAGTGAGAGTTGGACCATAGAGAAGGCTGATCGCCGAAGAATTGATGCTTTTGAATTATAGTGCTGGAGGAGACTCTTGAGAGTCCCATGGACTGGAAGAAGATCAGACCTCTCCATTCTGAAGGAAATCAGCCCTGAGTGCTCACTGGAAGGACAGATCCTGAAGCTGAGGCTCCAATACTTTGGCCACCTCATGAGAAGAGAAGACTCCCCGGAAAAGACCCTGATGTTGGGAAAGATGGAGGGCACAAGGAGAAGGGGGCGACAGAGGACGAGATGGTGGGACAGTGAGATTGATGGGAAGGATCCGAGACCGGCGAGACCAAAGATTTATAGAAGATTGGGAAAAATTTAAAGAATATATGCATAAATTAATCGATAATCAAATAACGCTTGTAAGTTTAAATGAAGCTCTGTAAAAAGAAATGTTAGAATTGGAGTAAAGCAAGGCTTTAGTTTTAAGAATAATTGAAGTAAGACCTTAGAAATGTGTATGAAACTTAAAGTGGAAGGAGTATCAGGCAGGATGAGGGAAGTCAAAAAAAGAGAGTGGATATCATAAAAAAAGATGTATGATTTGTATAATTTTGTATTGGAAAAATTGAATAAAAATGATTTATATAAAAAAAGAGATGGTGGGACAGTGTTCTCGAAGCTACTAACGTGAATTTGACCAAACTGCGGGAGGCAGTGGAAGACAGGAGTGCCTGGCGTGCTCTGGTCCAGGGGGGCACGAAGAGGCAGACATGACTAAATGACTAAACAACAAGTTTCGAAATTGGGAATGGTTTCAAAACCTGCCTCAAGTGCACACACACACATTTTTATTAATTTTTAAATATCATTTCCAACAGTCATTTAACATAACTTCTTATCTTATACAATATTTTAGACTTCCGTCAACAACCCCTGAAGATTTCCTGTTCTTTATCCCTTATTCTGCATTTCTCAATTTCTCTATTACTTTCAATTATCATTATCTAATAATTCTCTTCATAGTCTTCCTTGCAACATTTCATATAATCCTCCTTACAGAACTTCTCGCAGTCCTACTAGCGTAATCCGTTTGTTACAATCGCTTTTCAAATAGTTCAAATATTTACTCCAGTCTTCTAAGAATCTCTGGTCCCGCAGGTTTCGAATCCTCCCCGTTAGTTTATCCAGTTCTGCATAGTCCATTAATTTCATTTGCCGTTCTTCTTTCGCTGGCAATTCTTCTTGCTTCCGTTTTTGTGCCAATAGTATTCTTGCTGCCGAAAACCTGCCTCAAAACTTTCGCCTGTCCTGAATCCTTGCAGACAGCTAACCCCTTCCGCCCGAAATTATTCGCCCCCCTGGTTCCCCATCCATCTCCTAGTCCAAGAACGGAGTGGGGAGGGAGATTGGGAAAAGGCCAGGAGAGGGCAGAGGCCTTGTTTGCCTAGGCCAGAAAGATGCCACAACCTCCATCGCCATGGCAACCACTATGGCCTGTGGTGTGGCCATAGGAATGGGGCGGGGAGAGATGTATAGGATTTGGGTGTGGGGTCCCAGGCAGAGTAAATGGAGGGCGAGACCCTGTCATGGGAGAGGGAGAAGGAAGGAGGAGGATTGAAATGATGAAGGGGAAAAAGCGGAGCACTGAATCCAACTTGGACTTAGACGTTCTCACAGTCTCCAACATTTTCCCGATGAAAATAGGGACGTCCTATTCCATAACCATAACCATAATATTAACAATAATTTTATTATTTATACCCCAGCCATCTCACTGGCTTGCTGCAGTCACTCAGAGTGGCTTCCAACATACAATGGTACCTCGGGTTACATACCCTTCAGGTTACATACGCTTCAGGTTACAGACTCCACTAACCCAAAAATAGTGCTTCAGGTTAAGAACTTTGCTTCAGGATGAGAACAGAAATCGGGCTCCGGCGGCGCGGCAGCAGCAGGAGGCCCCATCAGCTAAAGTGGTGCTTCAGGTTAAGAACAGTTTCAGGTTAAGTACGGACCTCCGGAACGAATTAAGTACTTAACCCGAGGTACCACTGTATATAAAAACATAATGAAACATTAAACATTAAAAACGTCCCTATATAGGGCTGCCTTCAGATGTCTTCTAAAGGTTGCATAGTTACTGTTATGTACTGAAGTTCTCACCCTGGGCCAGCAGGGGGATACTGTAGATAGTTTTCACTCAGGTCCACATATGCAAATAAGGAATTGGAAGTGACGTTCAGTGATTGGCTAGTTACAGAAAGTTGTTACTATTGCGTTGTAGTGGAGCTCTATATAAGCAGGCTGGCTGAACCCTTCAGTTCAGTTCTGTTCTGGCCTGTGAATAAACAAGAGCTTTTTGAAGAATCGCTGTGTCGTCTGATATGTTCACCCACAACTTAACAGTTACTTTTCTCTTTAGCAGGACATTCTGGGATCAAATCAGAAACCGGGACGGCTTCTGTAAATCCAGAACTGTCCCTGGAAAATAGGGACACTTGGAGGTTTTGTGTTCTCATTTTTTGAACTGAGTCTGAATTATTGGGACTCAGGTTTGCAAGCTGCACCCTGAAAGTGTCTAGGAAGCCAGCTTTTTCTGCCGCTGAGAGGCTCCGTGGTGATGAAGAGGCAGTCAGCTCATGCTCAGAAAAGCTCTTGGTTTCCTGAAAAAGTGTGGATTTGTTCAAAACCAGGGCAGCCTAGTTTGTTGGGCCAAGACTGAGGAGACGGAGGCTCGAATTCCCACAAAGCCAGGAAGCTGGCTTTGAGCCAGTCACACAAGGCTCTGGTTGTGAGGTTAAAAGCAGGGGAGAATTAGGTCAGCCGCCCTGAGCTCCTTGTAGGAAGGTCAGGAAGTCAACGTAATATTCCTCATAGAAGTTCAGAACTCCATATATTGAGGATGGGAGTGGATATTCCTTTCCCACCCCCTCACAACCAATGATGCAATTATAGGAACATAAGGAATGTATTTGAAGGACGCAGGTGGCGCTGTGGGTTAAACCACAGAGCCTAGGACTTGCCGATCAGAAGGTCGGCGGTTCGAAACCCCGCGACGGGGTGAGCTCCCGTTGCTTGGTCCCTGCTCCTGCCAACCTAGCAGTTCAAAAGCACGTCCAAGTGCAAGTAGATAAATAGGTACCGCTCCGGCGGGAAGGTAAACGGCGTTTCCGTGTGCTGCTCTGGTTCGCTCTCTTTTCGCAGGGCAGATCCATGATGAAAAGCAGAGGAGCTGTGTCAGGAAAAGAAGCTGGCAACCCTAGCTGCTTAACGGAGCCCCAGCTCTGAAGCTCCATCGCATCACCCAGCATAGAAAGCGTTTGCAACCTGGCCCAGCAGGTGATGAGTGGTTCGTATTGCCGTTGCTAAGCAACCAGCCTACCCTCCGGGTACCACAAGAGAGACTCCCAATTGGCGGCTGAGACCAAAACACAGTCGCAGATGCCAACTTTTCCTTGCTGTACCGTTTTCTCAAACTGCCACTAGAGAGCACCAAAGTCCTTTAGCTTAGCTGGTTGGGTTACTTTTGGGCGGTTGGGAAGAAGAAATTTAGGCAGAATTTTGTTCAGACATCATCTCTTCTTCATATGCTTCTTGCAAAAACAAACACCTACAGCTGGTCTTTAAATAATCCCGAAATCATGCAAACCTTCCGTTTTTAAGTCTTATCTTCTGGGGCCGGAACTGGGGAGGAGGGGGTGGAATAGGAGATCGTTTTAGGAACGGCTGATCAATGTGCTTTGTAGCATATCCATATGCCCGTTCTCTTTCAGATTTTGAATTAAAATAAGATTGCACCCGTTAAGTTCATATTTCGGAGGAGGAGGGGGAATCCTAGCATTTAGCTCAGGAGGGAGATTCCCAAAAATCTAAGAAGATTTGAGTTACGGAGAATAAGAGGCTTAAAAAAGGCTAGCCTCGATATACAAGCTAGGTCAAATTTGCCAACCTGGCGGCCTCCAGGTGTTTTGTTTTTTATTGAATTTGTAGTCCGCCCTTCATCCGCACAGCTCAGGGCTGTGGACTACAACTCCCATCAGCCCCAGCCATATTG
>JAXCMG010009163.1:0-20005 GCA_034642415.1 Podarcis siculus | reverse complement strand
AACACATTCCAGCTTGTCAATATTAAACTGTGGTGACCAGAGTTGGATACAATGATCCAGGTTGGGTCTGAGCAAGGCAAAATAGAATAGTATTGTTACTTCCTTTGACCTGGACACTAGACTTCTGTTGATGCAGCTTAGATTAGCATTCACTTTTTTTGCTGCTGCATCACACTATTCTCTCACGCTAAGCTTGTGGTCTACTAAGACCCCAAGATCCTTTTCACATGTTCTACAGTCAAGCCAGGTGTATATTTGTGCACCTGGTTATTCCTGCCTACGTGTCAAACCTTACATTATCCCTACGGAAATTCATTTTTTAAAAAAGTTTGGGCCCAGTTCTCCAATCTGTGAAGCTCATCTTCAGTCCTGATTCTCTGAGGTCTTAGCTACCCCTCCCAGTTTGGTGTCATCTACAGATTTGATGATCAGCCCCTCTATGCCTTCACCCAAGTCATGTTGAACAACAAGGGGCCCAGGACAGAACCCTGCAGCAGTCCTTTTCTCCCAGGATTGGGAGGAACCATAGGGGAGTCCTTTTGGGCCTCAGTTAGTCAAACAGCTACAAATCCACCTAGCAGTTCACATCCTCTAGGCCACATTTTACCAGCTTCACTGCAAGAATACCAGGGGAGACTTTGTGACCAACTCAAAAGGCTTGCCAGAAGATTAAAGCACAGGAAATTTCATATTTGTTTTTACTCCTCTCTTCCACAGAGAGCTGCACTGAAGATCCGGAGTGCGTACGTCCCTGAAGTCTGCAGGGAGGCAGCCTCCGAAACATCGGTTCTCCAACTTGTATTTCAGAACGCCCTCAGAAAAAGAAGAATCCGAAGAATATCCTAAATAGCGTAAAGAAAAAATAAAAATTTGCAGATGAAATTTGCAGCTGCTCCTCTCGTACATGTTTGCTATGTTCTTTTATTTGGCTAATTAGTAGAAATACATTAGGTGTGCTGCAAAACCTCTGCAGCTTCGCTTCTGTTTTACTCTGCTGTGTTTGGGTGCTCACATGAACAGCTGTGAGTCCACAGCACCAGGACCTGCTCCTCAAGAATGCTGCGTTGGTGTTCCTGTTACCGGAGGAGTCATCTGAGGGTCCGAGGAGGTGCTGCTATCAGCCAGCTCAGAGAGAGGCTGCCAACATCTGTTGTTGCGTGTTTATAGCACATTCAAATCACTGTTTTTTACTAATGTAGCTGAGTCCCAAAGTGGAGCTTTTCAAACTGAATTCCATAAACTTTGCAGCTGTGGGACACAGAGCTGTCTTTCCCATTGGTGTTAGTGGTACATTGCGCCAGGGCGCCAGCCTCTCAGGGGCACCCTAGAGAGTGGGGGAGCTGCGCAGCTTTGCTGGCAGCCTCCCCTTTCCCTGCACGCCTCGCTAGCTGCGCCCCGCCAACTATTTGACTGGCAGGTGCGCAGCTTCCCTCCCAAGCCTCTGCTAAAGATGGCCCTGCTCCCGGTCGCGCAGCCTTCCTGGGCTGCCTTTTTGGGCGCCTGACGCCGGAGAGTATGTCTGCCAGCACGTTTTCCTGCTTGATCGCCACTACCACGCTGGGGATTGGGGCAGTGGGGGAGGCAGAGGAGATTTTCCACCACCCTCTCCCTTGTTTTGGAGTTGCTGGGGGGGGGGGCGCCGGGGGGATCTTTGGACCACAGTGCCGGATATGCTTAAGACGGCCCTGGTGGGACAGCAGGGATGATAAAATTCTTGTCCTACAAACTCTTGCCACCTTTGCATACCTGAAATTGCGACCATGCACAATCTTTCATTCTGAGGCAGTACAAATGTCTAATGATCTAGGGATGCTTTCCCTTGCTTTCAGACTGATTCATCTTTGGATCATGTAAACTTTGAAGGACGGCTAGGTTGGGACAGGTCAGTAGGTATGTTCCTTGATCAGCATCTGAAAGTGGCTTTAAAGGTAAAGGGACCCCTGACCATTAGATCAAGTTGTGCCCAACTCTGGGGTTGCGGCGCTCATCTCGGTTTATTGGCCGAGGGAGCCAGCGTACAGCTTCCGGGTCATGTGGCCAGCATGACCAAGCCGCTTCTGGCGAACCAGAGCAGTGCACGGAAATGCCATTTACCTTCCCGCCGGAGTGGTACCTATTTATCTACTTGCGCTTTGACGTGCTTTCAAACTGCTAGGTGGGCAGGAGCAGGGACCGAGCAACGGGAGCTCACCCCGTCACAGGAATTCGAACTGCCGACCTTCTGATCGGCAAGTCCTAGGCTCTGTGGTTTAACCCACAGCGCCACCCGCATCCCTGAAAGTGGCTTTAGCTGGTGGCTAAAAGTGAAAGTGGTTTATCACTTCCCAGATTCTGCACATATTTTATGATTGATTGTCTTTCAATATTATTGAAAGCTGCCTTGGTAGAAAAGTAGGATAGGCATTTGTGGTGTGTGTGCATTATTGATAGGCACCCCAAAACAGAGGTGGGGGGGGCAGCTCTCTCCCAACCCAGGGGAAGACCTCTTCATCCTTAACAGCTGCATAATCAAGGGGCTGAAAATTAAGCCTTATATGATGAACACTTGAAGGAGCTGGGTATGTTTAGGCTGGAAAAGAGGAGACTGAGAGGAGATATGATAGGCATCTTCAAATATCTTAAGGGCTGTGACATGAAGGGGGGAACACGCTTGTTTTCTCCTGCCCTGGAGGGTAGGACTCAAACCAATGGCTTCAAGTTGCAAGAAAGGAGATTCCGACTAAACATTCGGAAAAACTTTCTGACAGTAAGAACTGTTCGACAGTGGAATGGACTCCCATGAGAGGTGGTGGCCTCTGCTTCCTTGGTGGTTTTTAAGCAGAGGTTGGATAGCCATCTGTCATGGATGCTTTACCTGAGATTAGATGACCTTTGGGATCCCTTCCAACTCTTAAGATTCTATGATTCTATGAGAGGTTGCATTCAGCAAGCCCTGATTCCTCCAGACATCCACTTTCTCTCAAGCAGAGTGATGACAAACCAGTGCAAATATTTTTTTGTCTGTGGTCTCATTGTCTCTTCTACTTAAGCAGATCTGAACTAATGTGAATTCATTCCGTAGGTCCATTCTTAACCCGAAACCGTTCTTAACCTGAGGCGCGCTTTCGCTAATGGGGCCTGCTGCTGCCACCGCACCACCGCTGTGCGATTTCCAGTCTCATCCTGGGGCAAACTTCGTAACCCGAGGTACTACTTCTGGGTAAGCAGAGTTTGTAACCCGAAGCATTTGTAACCTGAGGTGTTTTTAACCCGAGGTACCACTGTACAGTGATACCTCGGTTTTTGAACGTAATCTGTTCTGGAAGACCGTTTTGATTTCCAAAAAGTTCGAAAACAAAAAACTCAATTTGGAAAACTCAATACAGAGGCCGCATTTTCGACTTCCAAGGCATGTTTGAAAACCAAAGCATTTACTTCCAGGTTTACAGTGTTTGAAAACCGAAATGTTCGTCAACTGAGACATTTGAAAACTGGGGTACCACTGTGTATGTTCACCCAACTAAGGCAGAAGTGGAACCAAAGTACGCACCATAAATCATTCAGCTTTTCTCCCTGTTCAGTGAACTTTAACTCTGGAAAAAGCTATCCCACGTCTCCAGCCTTTAAGCTAGACAGGAGCAGACAAGGGAAGGAGAAGGGAGGCAGAGCACAGCAGCTCATAGCACAACACGGTGCAAATGAGCCAAGAGATCCTGTGCAAATGAGCCAATGCCCTCCTAATGTGATTAATTTGATGAAGGCTTTGCTCCCATAAGAGAGATCATCACCGCCTGTGAGGTTGCTGCCCCATCCACTGCCATGCTAAAACTAACATCTCTCAAAACATTCTTATTCTAATCATAACTGATTTATCAATCGCCTTCTAAGCTGCCTCCTCAAGGCGATGTGCACCGAAGATTCTGTATTTTTTGCACCACAACACTCACTTTTTTCCTCCTAGAAAGTAAGGGGAAATGTCTGTGTGTGTTATGGAGCAAATGCCTACGGATGGCGGGGGGATCTACTGTAGTCGTGAGCAGAGGATCCATGGTTCCCCCTTCCTTCCCTCCTCCGTGGCTCGCTTTGAAACAGCAAAGCGGGAGAAGAGCCGCTGAGTGGGGAGAAGAGAGGGACAGAGAGCCTGCTTGCTTTAAAGGAGCAAAGCGGGAGAGGAGAGGAGCCGCTTACACAAGTGTAAGCGGCTCCTGTCCGGTTGGCTCCTTTAAAGCAACCATGCTCTCTGTCCCTCTCTCCTCCCCACTCAGCTCGCTAAATAGCAGCAAAGTTTTTCAGCTTGCTAAGCCGGGGAGGTGTGAGAGAAGCAGAGCCTGCTTGCTTCAAAGGAGCAAAGTGGGAGAGGAGAGGAGCCTTCTCCTCTTATACCCCTCGCCTGCATTATTAGCAGTATCCTTCTCCACCCACCCCACGCGTGTTCCTTCTCCCCTTAAACCCCTCGCCTGCATTATTAGCAGCATCCTTCTCCACACACCCCATGCGTGCTCCTTGTCCCTTGAGTGCTTTTCCTTCCCTCCCCACCTAAAACGTGGTTACAAAGCATGGATCCACATGGATCCTCAGGATTTTTGCATTGGGCTACTCCAAACTCACCGTCAGATCACATGTCTGTGGCCACAGCATGAACCACAAAAATCATACATCCACTGTTTCGTTTAGAATAATTTTTTTCCTTGTTTTCCTCCTCTAAAAACTATGTGATTGTTATGGTCGGGTGCGTGTTATAGAGCGAAAAATACGGTAATTAAAAACAGTTAAAGACGCAAAAAAGCAACAAATGTCTTTGAAACAAGACTGAAACCCTGACAAGTTGACACTCTTGGTAAAAATCCACTTAGCCAGCCAGGAAAGCCTGTCAGAACAAAAATGTATTTGGCTGTTTCCAGAAAGGGCAGATGGCAGCTGTCTGTCCTATCATGACAGGACTGCTATTCCACAGAACAGGGGCAGCCACACTAAAAGCCCTGGTCTGAGTTACTCCGGAGAGGGGCTCTGAGATCTTGGGAACTTACAGGAGAAACTGCCCTGTGGACCACGGCCTTCTGCTGGGTGTTTAAGGGATAAGCCGGTCTCTCAATTATATATATGTTTAAGACAATAAACAGCAACAACAACAGCATCAAATTTAGTGGTGGGTTGCATGTTACTGTATTATTGCTAGGGTGGTGCTGTGGGTTAAACCACAGAGCCTAGGACTTGCCAATCAGAAGGTTGGCGGTTCGAAACCCCGTGACGTGGTGAGCTCCCGTTGCTCGGTCCCTGCTCCTGCCAACCTAGCAGTTCGAAAGCACGTCAAAGTGCAAGTAGATAAATAGGTACCACTCCAGCGGGAAGGTAAACAGCTGCTCTGTTTGGTTCACCAGAAGCAGCTTAGTCATGCTGGTCACATGTTATGTACTGAGTTGAATAGGATCCAAAATGCAGCAGTCTGGGGGGGGGGGGTTCCGCTAGGGGCGCCACGGAAGATGGCCGACAATACCTTCTCTCCAGCTCACACGAGGTAATTTAGAGGCTGAGATGGAAGTAATCAGCCTCCCAAATTCTTCCCGGTGGAAGGGAAGATGCAGTCTCATCTGCGGCTGCCCACAAACCACCCCCAAGTTCATAAAGAAGGAGGGGGTGGGGACACTGGATGGAAAGCCCTCGAGGGAGCTCAGATCTCCTGGATGCTGTCTCTGTGAGCGCTCCAAGTTCCATTTCTTAAGATAAAAGATTGGATATAAGAATTATGGACATGCTTCGAGTGAAGAAAGGGTATTTAATCTGCTAATTAAGCCAGCCACTGAGGTGCCAAGAGTGATGGAGTGGAAGAAAGAAAATATCAAAGAATAACATCTATGCTGGTATGTTGAAACGGAACAGAAAGGAGGGGGGGTAAAACTTTTTCTTTTCCTACTACAATACTACTTAACAACCCTCCCCCCCCCCCCCGAAGAACCGTCTACATTACTTATAACAAGTGAGATCGGAAAATATAAACTGTGTGGAAATAATAATATTAACTAAAGCCTTTGTTCTTTGAAATATTTGGAAGAAGATAAAAGGCTCTCCTGTAAAGGTAAAGGTACCCCTGCCCGTACGGGCCAGTCTTGACAGACTCTAGGGTTGTGCGCCTATCTCACTCAACAGGCCGGGGGCCAGCGCTGTCCGGAGACACTTCCGGGTCACGTGGCCAGCGTGACATCGCTGCTCTGGCGAGCCAGAGCCGCACACGGAAACGCCGTTTACCTTCCCGCTAGTAAGCGGTCCCTATTTATCTACTTGCACCCGGGGGTGCTTTCGAACTGCTAGGTTGGCAGGCGCTGGGACCGAGCAACGGGAGCGCACCCCGCCGCGGGGATTCGAACCGCCGACCTTTCGATTGGCAAGCCCTAGGCGCTGAGGCTTTAACCCACAGCGCCAGCCGCGTCCCTGGTAGTTAATCGGGATCCACCATTATGAGACAGAGTGAGTTGCAGAGATTGATAGTCATAGGGGGAGGCAAGCTCTTACTTTGATATTATATCTGTATTTCAAGATTTGGCAAACCTCCTCTGGAAAGACTAATGTTTGGTGCAACCTGTCTGAGAAAATTAATGAGCAAACGCCTAGATTTTATTTCATCGGAACTGAGAAAAGATGGCGTCTGCCACCCGAGAAGGACCTTTGGATGGATTCAGCATAAACACCAGCGTGTGAGGACCAGCTGCAAAAAAAAAAGAAAAAAGGAGAGTCATACAAAGTTCATACAGAAGTATATTATTGCTCACTTCAGCTCGCCTGTGGAAACAACTCAGAGGCTATGAAAGAAAGAAGGATTACAACAAGAAGATTTAAAGAAAGGACTATTGGACACTCAAGGCAGTAGAAACATGAGATGATTGGACCCCACTGAACTCGAAGCATGGGAACCCCCAACAAAAAAATTACAATTTGGCAAAATATTTGGACTTTATGATATGTATTTGTACAATTTGGAATATTTAATGTGATTTGATTGGGTTGTTAAAATGGAAAACTTAATAAAAATTATTATATAAAAAAACCCAAAATGCAGCAGTCTGATTGGTCCTAGAACAATAGGATTCAGAATGCAGCAGTGTGATTGGTCCTAGAACAATGCAGCAGCATGATTGGTCCACAGGAGCCACCCAATCCAGCTCCAGGTGGAAGTGAACCCACAACCTGATTGGCCTACAGGAGAATCCCAAAAATAGCCAATCACGTGCAGCCCATAGTGTAAATAATGTATATAAAGCAAATATTTTGGGGGAACTTTCATTCCTCCTCACCACTATGAGCTGAATAAAGAGCATGAAATCCACTCTTGACTCCGAGTATATTTCACTACATGACCCGGAAGCTGTACGCCGGCTCCCGCGGCCAGTAAAGCGAGATGAGCGCTGCAACCCCAGAGTTGGTCATGACTGGATCTAATGGTCGGGGTCCCTTTACCTTTTGTTGTTGTTGTTTAGTCGTTTAGTCGTGTCCGACTCTTCGTGACCCCATGGACCAGAGCACGCCAGGGATTTCTGTCTTCCACTGCCTCCCGCAGTTTGGTCAGACTCATGTTTGTAGCTTCGAAGACACTATCCAACCATCTCATCCTCTGTCGTCCCCTTCTCCTTGTGCCCTCCATCTTTCCCAACATCAGGGTCTTTTCCAGGGAGTCTTCTCTTCTCATGAGGTGGCCAAAGTATTGGAGCCTCAGCTTCACGATCTGTCCTTCCAGTGAGCACTCAGGGCTGATTACCTTCAGAATGGATAGGTTTGATCTTCTTGCAGTCCATGGGACTCTCAAGAGTCTCCTCCAGCACCATAATTCAAAAGCATCAATTCTTCGACGATCAGCCTTCTTTATGGTCCAGCTCTCACTTCCATACATCACTACTGGAAAAACCATAGCTTTTACTATACGGACCTTTGTTGGTAAGGTGATGTCTCTACTTTTTAAGATGCTGTCTAGGTTGGTCATTGCTTTCCTCCCAAGAAGCAGGCGTCTCTTAATTTCGTGACTGCTGTCACCATCTGCAGTGATCATGGAGCCCAAGAAAGTAAAATCTCTCACTGCCTCCATTTCTTCCCCTTCTATTTGCCAGGAGGTGATGGGACCAGTGGCCATGATCTTCGTTTTTTTGATGTTGAGCTTCAGACCATATTTTGCGCTCTCCTCTTTTACCCTCAACAAAAGGTTCTTTAATTCCTCCTCACTTTCTGCCATCAAGGTTGTGTCATCCGCATATCTGAGGTTGTTGATATTTCTTCCAGCAATCTTAATTCCGGCTAGGGATTCATCCAGCCCAGCCTTTCACATGATGAATTCTGCATATACGTTAAATAACCAGGGAGACAATATACAGCCTTGTCGCACTCCTTTCCCAATTTTGAACCAATCAGTTGTTCCATATCCAGTTCTAACTGTAGCTTCTTGTCCCACATAGAGATTTCTCAGGAGACAGATGAGGTGATCAGGCACTCCCATTTCTTTAAGAACTTGCCATAGTTTGCTGTGGTCGACACAGTCAAAGGCTTTTGCATAGTCAATGAAGCAGAAGTAGATGTCTTTCTGGAACTCTCTAACTTTCTCCATAATCCAGCGCATGTTTGCAATTTGGTCTCTGGTTCCTCTGCCTCTTCTAAATCCAGCTTGCACTTCTGGGAGTTCTCGGTCCACATACTGCTTGAGCCTTCCTTGTAGAATTTTAAGCATAACCTTGCTAGCGTGTGAAATGAGTGCAATTGTGCGGTAGTTGGAGCATTCTTTGGCACTGCCCTTCTTTGGGATTGCGATGTAGACTGATCTTCTCCAATCCTCTGGCCACTGCTGAGTTTTCCAAACTTGCTGGCATATTGAGTGTAGCACCTTAACAGCATCATCTTTTAAAATTTTAAATAGTTCAGCTGGAATACCATCACTTCCACTGGCCTTGTTATTTGCAGTGCTTTCTAAGGCCCATTTGACTTCACTCTCCAGGATGTCTGGCTCAAGGTCAGCAACCCCACTACCTGGGGTTATACCATTTCTTTCTGGTATAATTCCTCTGTGTATTCTTGCCACCTCTTCTTGATGTCTTCTGCTTCTGTTAGGTCCTTACCACTTTTGTCCTTTATTATGGCAATCTTTGAACGAAATGTTCCTTTCATATCTCCAATTTTCTTGAACAGATCTCTGGTTCTTCCCATTCTGTTGTTTTCCTCTATTTCTTTGCATTGCTCGTTTAAGAAGGCCTTCTTATCTCTCCTTGCTATTTTTTGGAAATCTGCATTCAATTTCCTGTATCTTTCTCTATCTCCCTCGCATTTTGCTTGCTTCTCTCCCCCGCTATTTGTAAGGCCTCATTGGACAGCCACTTTGCTTTCTTGCATTTCCTTTTCATTGGGATGCTTTTCGTTGCTGCCTCCTGTACAATGTTACGAGCCTCCATCCATAGTTCTTCAGGCACTCTGTCTAGCAAATCTAAATCCTTAAACCTGTTCCTCACTTCCACTGTGTATTCATAAGGGATTTGATTTAGATTGTATCTTACCGGCCCAGTGGTTTTTCCTACTTTCTTCAGTTTAAGCTTGAATTTTGCTATAAGAAGCTGATGATCTGAGCCACAGTCAGCTCCAGGTCTTGTTTTTGCTGACTGTATTGAGCTTCTCCATCTTTGGCTGCAGAGAATATAATCAATCTGATTTCGATGCTGCCCATCTGGTGATGTCCACGTGTAGAGTTGTCTCTTGTGTTGTTGGAAAAGCGTGTTTGTGATGACCAGCTTGTTCTCTTGACAGAACTCTATTAGCCTTTGCCCTGCTTCATTTTGCTCTCCAAGGCCAAATTTGCCCGTTGTTTCTTTTTGTTAGAGGACATTCAGCACAGAAACATGTGTGTATACCTTTAAGAAGTTTCTGGGATTAATTGGCTGCAGGTGACCGTTGCTATAAAGGAAAAAAGCTGAGTTTTGTTGCTTGCCTGCAGGAATAACATCCACCAGAGTTTGTGTTTATTTGCTTAGTAATAAAGTCTTCGTTTTAGTTTGGGTTTTTACACCTATGTCTCCTGGAGTCACTCTGTTCTCTGCCACCGGCTGGAAATCCCCCTCCAACAGGTTATGGGCCCAGTCCCCAGTCCTGAGTGGGCAGAGACAGAGCGTGAAAAGAACCCAGAGACTGGAAGCAACTCAGCGTTTCTCAAGCAGCTGGCTGTGTGAAGGCATCGGCAGGGAGTGTCTGTTTGGGACCAGGAGCCGAACATTTCTTCAAGCCACGTGTGAGTAAGAACTGAGTGGAAAGCTGAAAGCTGGGTGGTGCCATGGCTGGATTTGGAGCTGGAGCTCAAGGGGGAGCTTCCTATTTTCCAGTAGAGAAACTGGGAGAGTCCAATTATATGTCATGGAGTTTACAGATGCAGGCGTTTTTAAAGAAAGAACAATGTTGGACTGTTATTGTTAACCCTCCTGTAAAAGAGGAGGATGAAGAAGTAGATGAAGCAGACCAAAGGCTGGAGGACAAAGCCTATGCCAATTTAATTTTGAGTTTAGAGAAGTCTCAGTTATCTCATGTGCGAGACCTTGAAACAGCAAGTGAGATTTGGCAAGCACTGAGAGCAATACATATTAGAGACACTGCTGGCAGCAAAATTACTCTAATGAGAGCTCTGTACCGAGCCAGACTAAGTGAGGGTGAATGTGTTTCAACTCACCTTCAAAGAATGCGTGATTTATTTTCACAGTTAAATGAACTTGGGGAACATTTTTCTGAACAGAGAAAAGTTTATATTGTGCTGTCTTCACTTCCTGAGTCATGGGACAATTTAGTGATGACTCTGGAAGCAATCCCAGAAAGCCAATTAACAATGCATTTCTTAACTGGGCGTTTGCTTGATAAGGAGGAAAGACGCCATGAGAGGAAGGCCACAACCCCTCACCGTAACTCCAGAAATGGGAGGCAGTCCAGTAAAAGATATGCAACTGATGAGGAGTGGCATCCTAAAGAGGTTGTAGACCACAGAGAGGAAGCAGCTTTCACAGTTAGAAGATGCTATCGTTGTGGGTCAACCAAGCATTTAGTACGACAGTGCACTGTGTCTGTGGGAGAAAATACAAGACAAGGGCGGCCTGCGTTTGCTGGGAAGCGAGGAGACAGGAAGAGTCGAGTCCAGTATGTTTCTGCAGCAGTTCGAGGCACCAGTCACGACGTTGGACAAGACTGGATTTTAGACTCAGCAGCGACAAACATTTTTGTCAAGTCTGCACAAACCCTTGTAGAAAAGCAGCCTTGTAAATCTGTAAATGTAGTTCTAGCTGATGGAACAGTGCATGAGTCAGCTGGAAAGGGTAGTGTGAATATCAACTGTTTAAGTACCAAGTTTACCAATGTTTTATGTGTACCAAGTTTAGAAAATAATTTGCTTTCAGTTACAAGTCTTGTTAAGCAGGGATTTAAAGTAACCTTTTCTGGTTCAGGCTGTAGAATAGAGAAAGCTGGAAAAGTGGTTACAGCGTCGCTGCAAAATGGTTTGTTTGTTTTGAAAGACCAGCTAGTAAGTGAGTCTGGGGCATGTGTTAAAGCCTGTAATAGAGCCTTGCATGATGAGTGCCAGCATCTGTGGCATCGTCGTTTGGGGCATGCCAATTTCCGCAGTATTGCAAAAATGCCAGAATTAAGCAAGGGAATTAAAATGAAAAAATGTTCAGTTTTTCTAGACTGCAATACCTGCAAGGAGTCTAAAAGTAAGCGAGGGTCTTATCCTGAAAGTACTAGAATTAGCAAGAGGCCATTTGCTTTAGTACATTCAGACCTTTGTGGGCCATTTGCAGAGTCTGAAGGAGGAGCAAAGTTTTTTTTGGTTCTTGTGGATGATTATAGCCGGTATACTTGGGTATATTTGTTAAAACACAAAAGTGAAACTGGTCAACTGATTAAGAATTGGATCAACTATATAGAAAGGCAGTTTCCTTACAAAGTTACCCAGTTGCAAAGTGACCGTGGAGGCGAGTTCATGTCTGAAGCCCTCCAAGTTTGGTTGAAAAAGCGTGGTATTTGTCACCGTAAATCGTGTCCTTTTTCGCCTGAAGAAAATTCAGTTGCAGAACGCAAGATAAGATCTTTACAAACAATGCTAGATTCAATGCTATGTGATTCTGGCCTATCCAGGAAGTATTGGGGGGAAGGAATTCTGTGTGCTAACTACATACAGAACAGATTGTTTCATTCTACCATAAACAACACCCCTCATTTTTTGCTTTATGGAAAAAAACCCTTTTTGGACCATGTTAAAACTTTTGGTTGCTGGGCTTGGGTTCACATCCCAAAAGGACAGAGAAGGAAAGGAGAGCCCAAGGCAAAGAAACTTAGGTTTGTTGGCTATCAAACTTGGTCAAAGGGGTATCGTTTTGCACTAGGGCGTGGCAGAGTTGTAATATCAAGACATGCAGAGTTTTGTGAGCAAGATGGTTGGGTTCGTTTACATGGAAATTCAGAAGTTGTGTTATCTTCTGATGATACAGATTTGTGAAATCTGAGGAAGAAAAGCCACAAATTAAAGAAGGTTCTGAAAGTGACAGTGATGAGGATTCAGGGGATGAGGATCCCAGTACACAATCTCCTAAAGCTGAACCAATTTCTCCTGAGCAGGATAAATCAGAAGGGGAAGATAGTTCAGAGGGGGAGAGTGTTCAAGTTAGAAGGTCACAAAGAAGCAATAAGGGGGTACCTCCAGAAAGGTTTACTATACAAGAAGCTAAAACTGTTGATGTGAAAAAGGAACCTCGTGATTATGAGGAAGTTTTAAAGTTACCACACCAGGAAATAGTAAGGTGGAAAAATGCAATGAAAGCAGAAATGAAATCTTTAGCAGAACACAATGTCTTTACCATTGAGCCATTGCCTGAAGGAAAAAAGGCAGTGGGCTGTAGATGGGTGTATAAAATAAAACATTTGGCAGATGGTGATGTTAAGTACAAAGCCAGACTGGTAGCACAAGGCTTTACTCAAAGAAAAGGTGAAAGCTTTGATGAAACCTTTTCTCCTACTGCAAGGAGTGAAAGTGTACGTTTATTGCTAGCTCTTGCAGCACAACGTGGGTTTAAGGTAAACCATTTTGATATTGAAACAGCTTATCTTAACGCAAATCTGCAAGAAGAAATTTTTATGAATCAAGCGCCAGGTTTTGAGGCAGGAGAACAGAATTCTGTATATAGGCTGAACAAAGCAATTTATGGGCTCAAACAGTCAGCTAGAAATTGGAACGAGTGTCTTGATAATGCTTTAAAAAATCTTGGCTTTAAAAGAAGCTTAGCTGATAACTGCTTGTACACTAAAGGAAAGGGTGATAAACAAGAATTGTGTTTGTGTTACGTTGATGATTTGCTTTACTCTACAAAAAGTGACAAGCAAGTGGAAAAATTTGCAGAACAACTAAGAAAGGTATTTAAAGTAAGAGATTTGGGTTCAGTAAAAAATTATCTCGGTTTAGAAATTCAAAGAACAAACGATGGAAGTTTTTTGTTGAGTCAAAAAGACAAAATAATGGAGTTACTTGAAAGAAACAATATGCAAAACTGCAAGGGAGTAAAAACCCCAATGGAAATAGGTTTTTTCAAAAATGAAGGAGAATGCACAGAACCTGTAAATCCTGAAATGTACCATTCAATAATTGGAAGTTTATTATACATTTCATTGTGGAGCAGACCAGATTTGAGTTATGCAGTTGGAATACTAAGCAGACTAGTAAGCTGTCCTACAGAAAACGCCTGGAAAGGTTTAAAGCGTATTTTCCGGTATCTAAAGCAAACACTTGATTATTGTTTAAGATTACCATCTTCAGGTTCCACCAAATTGCAGTGTTACGTTGACAGCGATTGGGCCAACCTGCCTGATAAAAAATCAATTTCTGGAATGGTATTTCAATTTGGGGATTCTTTGATAGGTTGGAAATCCAAAAAAACAAAGTATCGTGGCCACATCATAAACAGAGGCCGAATACTGTGCATTGTCGGAATTATGTAATGAAGTAAAATTTTATGTTCAGATCCTCAAGGATATAAACGTACAGTGTGATTATCCCGTTCAAATTATGGAAGATAATCAAGCCGTAATAACTTTGTCTGGGTCTGACCTGTTTAGAAACAAATCAAAGCATTTGGAAATTAAATATCAGAATGTAGCTGAAAATGTAAAACAGAACCAGATAATGCTGAAGTATTGTGAAAGTACACAAAATGTGGCGGATGTATTTACAAAAGCGTTAACTTTTGAAAAACATACACGACTGGTAGCAAAGTTGGGAGTTGCTGTGTGTGATATGTAAATATGTTCTGTTCTGTTTAAAATACTATTGTTTCTGTTTGAATGAGAGGGGGTGTTAGAGGACATTCAGCACAGAAACATGTGTGTATACCTTTAAGAAGTTTCTGGGATTAATTGGCTGCAGGTGACCGTTGCTATAAAGGAAAAAAGCTGAGTTTTGTTGCTTGCCTGCAGGAATAACATCCACCAGAGTTTGTGTTTATTTGCTTAGTAATAAAGTCTTCGTTTTAGTTTGGGTTTTTACACCTATGTCTCCTGGAGTCACTCTGTTCTCTGCCACCGGCTGGAAATCCCCCTCCAACACTTTTATCTCTTGATTCCCTACTTTAGCATTCCAATCCCCTATAATGAGAAGAACATCCTTCTTTGGTGTCGCTTCTATAAGGTGTTGTAAGTCTTCATAGAATTGGTCAATTTCAGTTTCTTCAGCACCAGTAGTTGGTGCATAAACTTGGATTACTGTTATGTTAAAAGGTCTGCCTTGGATTCGTATCGAGATCATTCTATCATTTTTGAGATTGCATCCCAGTACTGCTTTCGCCACTCTTTTGTTGACTATGAGGGCCATTCCATTTCTTTTGCGGGTTTCTTGCCCACAGTAGTAGATATGATGGTCATCCGAACTGAATTCGCCCATTCCCGTCCATTTTAGTTCACTGATGCCCAGGATGTCAATATTTATTCTTGCCATCTCATTTTTGACCACCTCCAACTTACCCAAGTTCATGGTTCTTACATTCCAGGTTCCTATGCAATATTTTTCTTTACAGCATTGGACTTTCCTTTCGCTTCCAGGCATATTCGCAACTGAACGTCCTTTCGGCTTTAGCCCAGCCGCTTCATCAGCTCTGGATCTACTTGTACTTGTCCTCCGCTCTTCCCCAGTAGCATGTTGGACGCCTTCCGACCTGAGGGGCTCATCTTCCAGCGTCATAACTTTTATATGCCTGTTGTCTTTGTCCATGGAGTTTTCTTGGCAGGGATACTGGAGTGGCTTGCCGGTTCCTCCTCCAGGTGGATCACGTTTGGTCAAAACTCTCCACTATGACCTTGGGTGCCCTGCTCAGCATAGTTCATAGCTTCTCTGAGTTATTCAAGCCCCTTTGCCACGGCAAGGCAGTGATCCATGAAGGGGCCCTTTACCTTTACCTTTACCAAATTCACCTATTAATACAGCAACTCTGAAGGGCAGTGATTGTATTGCAGGTCTTTGGGGAGGAGGAACAGAGAATGTATTGTGGACAGATTTCACAGCCTCCAACATTTCCCCAATGAAAATAGGGACGTCAATAATAATAATAATAATAATAATAATAATAATAATAATAAATGTTATTATTTATACCCTGCCCACTCTGGGTGGCTTCTAACGTATATATAAACATAATAAAACATTAAACAATTTAAAAAATCTTCCCTATCTGTTGCGTTCGCAAAGTAAAGGAAGGACTGGACCCTGATTAAAAACAAGACACGAGGCTTTGACCAGCAAGGCTCTCGGAGAAAGTGCGTACACCACACCCCTCACCAGGCCATTTTATTAGCAAAAGAATCTTTTACACAGTGCTCGTAAGAACCAATCATATTTCCTCTGAGCATTTCATCAAACCCACGTGGGGAAAAAGTTACACTACAACACTAATTAGCATGCATATATTTTGGGGTAAATAAATTGAGAACTACAAAGGGGTAGTAAATAACTTGAGAACTACAAAGGGGTGCATCTGGCAACCCCAGAGGTGAGAAATAAACATGATAAGAAGGATGGCCAGAAAGACCAGATCACTACCACCTTCATGTGAGATCTGTTTCCTGGCTCCAAGATTAACATCTTAAGATTATATATAAGAAAACTACATCAAAGTAACTTGCCTACTATCTTTATGGCACAGGATGCCTGCCTGGCGAAGCAACTGCTGTGTACTGCTGTGTACGTGACGTGAGGAGAGAGAAATGGGCAGTAGAGTCAAAAGGGCCAGAGATGCAGAGGTGTAGATTGATCAAAAATCATATCAAAATAGTTTAAACCCAGTCAACGCAATGCTTTCATTGCTGACACAGATGGCTTACTCTATATTTGTTATAATTCCTCATAGCAATCCCACCTGATCACTACATCTCTGGATATTTGCACTCCTACACTATCAAGGGCTGCCTTCTAAAGGTTGTGGAGTTACTTATCTCCTTGACTTGGGGGGGGGGTCGCCAATACCCATACCCTCCAACATTTCTCCGATGAAAACAGGGACATCCTAAGGAAAAGTGGGGCATTCTGGGATCAAATCAGAACCCAGGATGGCTTCTATAAATCCAAGACTGTCCCTTGAAAATAGGGGCACTTGGAGGGTTTGAGCTTTTGCCCCTACCAAAACCAGATCTCCAAATGAAGCATAATTTGAGACTGTGGCACCTCTGGTTTTGTATCCCATGCTCTGTTAAATCTGTTCTGGGCTTCCTCCAACCCTCCAGGGCAGGTCTGGGGAAAGTGCAGGAGGTGGGCAGAGGTGGAGAAAGGGAGGGTGGTATTTCTACCGTGCACATAAATCATTGCACTAACAGAACAAGGGCACTAGGTATTTCTCATTGGTCCTAAGTATAGGGCAATGACAAGACTCCTGCATCTTTAATAGTACTAAATACTAAGGTGCAAAGTCCTGCCTTCTTTTGCAGCTGACTACTCTGTCCGAATGACTGATTAATCTGGATGAAGAGCAGGTCTGAAAAGCAGAGTGTGGTCCAATCTGAAGGCCAGCTTGTCTTTTTTAACACCATTCCACCAGCTCTGCTTTCCCTTAAGTTGGTTTTCTTCTTCAAGCCCAGCAAGAGGGAAATGCTAATTTGTTATGTTGTTCTGGTCATAACCACCTTGGCTTAAAGGCAGCTGTTAGGTAAGGAAGAAGATCAGTTTTCCAGACTGCATTAAGGAAATTACTGAAAAAGCAGTTGCATTAGAGAGAGCGGCAATCATGCCAGACCTTTTATTCCTGACTCAGAAGAGAATAAAGGAGATGCTAGGTCAGGGTGGCTGGTGCTTGGAGGTTATCTTCAAGTTATGGCCCTTTTGTGGTGTTTTTCTACAAACGTCTTGAAATATACTCGGCGTTGAGTGTGAATTTCATGCTCTTTGTTCAGCTCATAGTAGCAATGAATGAAACTTTCCCCAAAACGTCTAGCTATATATACATTATTTACACAATGGGCCCCACGTAATTGGCTAATTCCGGGCTGCTCCTGTAGGCCAATCAGGCCGCTGATTCACTTCCACCTGGAGCTGGATTGGGTGGCTCCTGCGGACCAATCAGACTGCTGCATTATGGATCCTATTGTTCTAGGATTCAGCTCAGTACATAACACATCTGAAAGTGGAACCAGAGCAGCACACAGAAACACCATTTACCTTCCCGCCGGAGTGGTACCTGTTTATCTACTTGCACTGTGGTGTGCTTTTGAAATGCTAGGTTGGCAGGAGCAGGGACCGAGCAATAGGAGCTCACCCCATCACGGGGATTCGAACCGTCGACCTTCTGATTGGCAAGTCCTAGGCTCTGTGGTTTAACCACAGGGCCACCCGCATCCCTAGGTACAACACTATATAGAATGCTATATTATCAGGCAATGCCCATTCCCAAAGCCAAACTCCTTCTATTACATTTACTGTACTCAGAAGGAATTCTGTTGAGCAGCGTTCCCCTGCAATCTGAATTAGAAGTTTCCTTCTTGTGTCTTCTGCTTCTAATTGCTTCCTAATTGCAGGCTTCTGCTTCCAAGGTGCATCTAATTTTATCTTAATTGCATGGGGCAGCTGAAGCATTACCGTATTTTTCACTCCATAGGGCGCACCGGACCATAGGGCGCACCTAGTTTTTAGGGGGGGGGATAAAGAAAAAAAATTATTCCCCCCCCCCAGCCCCAAAGAGCAAAGAAGCCAAAACAGCAAGCAGGATCCATCCCGCTGGCTGTCTTGGCTTCCTCTTTAGCCGTGCGCAACCTCTCCACCCGGGAGAGGCTGTGCGCGGCTTTGGCAGAAGCCAAAACAGCGAGAGGGATGGATCCCGCTCACTGTCTTGGCTTGGTTTTTAGCCGCGGGGCTGGGGCGGGGGAAGCCCAAGCTTCTCCCGACCCCAGCCCCCAGAACAGGTCCAGGAGCGGCGGCAAGGTTGCGTGCAGCCTTGCTGCCGCTCCCGGAGCTTGCGGGGCTGGGGGCGCGCTCCTAAGGCTTGTGGATAGCTGCCTGAAGCCCGGGGAGTGCAGCGGGAGTTGGCGCTGCGCTCCCCGGGCTTCAGGCTTCAGCCTGCAAGCCTTTGGAGCACGGCGGGAACTCCTGAAGCCTGGAGAGTGAGAGGGGTCGGTGCTCATCGAAAGCACGTCAAAGCACGGAGGGAGCGCACCCTCTGCGCTTCAGAGGCTTCGCGTTGCTATCGCTGAGGCCAAGGAGCCTGCATTCACTCCATAGGACAAACACACATTTCCCCTTCATTTTTGGAGGGGGAAAAGTGCGTCCTGTAGAGCAAAAAATACGGTACATACAAATTGTCTTAGAATTGAGCTTTCCTCTTCCCTGAAAGGGTAAGGAACTTTTAATTACTGGCTTCCTCTCATCATGGTTTTCTTTCTTCCCTCTACAGCAAAATAATTGCACTCTATTGTTCTAACCAACTAAAGCAGGCTAAATTCACTACCAGTGTGGATTTGTGTCCAGAACACAGCTGCAATAAAACACCAGCGTTAAGGGGCCCAAAGTATCCCCACCATGTATTTGAAAATATCAAGCATTTCCCTGCATATATGACACAGGACAAAACATGCAGCACAATGCAATAAAAGACTTTTATTATTTGCTGTGTGTTTACATTTTTGTCTCCAAATTTTTATTTTTTCTTTACGCTATTTAGGATATTCTTTGGATTCTTCTTTTTCTGAGGGCATTCTGAAATACAAGTTGGAGAACCGATGTTTCGGAGGCTGCCTCCCCGCGGACTTCAGGGACGTACGCACTCCGGATCTTCGGTGCAGCTCTCTGTGGAAGAAAGGAGTAAAAAAAAATAAAATGAAATTTCCTGTGCTTTAATCTTCTGGCAAGCCTTTTGAGTTGGTCACAAAGTCTCTCCTGGTATTCTTGCAGTGAAGCTGGTAAAATGTGGCCTAGAGGATGTGAACTGCTAGGTGGATTTGTAGCTGTTTGACTAACTGAGGCCCAAAAGGACTCCCCAATGGTTCCTTGCAATCCTGGGAGAAAAGGACTGCTGCAGGGTTCTGTCCTGGGCCCCTTGTTGTTCAACATGACTTGGGTGAAGGCATAGAGGGGGTGATAATCAAATCTGTAGATGACACCAAAGTGGGAGGGGTAGCTAAGACCTCAGAGAATCAGGACTGAAGATGAGCTTCACAGATTGGAGAACTGGGCCCAAACTTTTTTAAAAAATGAATTTCCGTAGGGACAAATGTAAGGTTTGACATGTAGGCAGGAATAACCAGGTGCACAAATATACACCTGGCTTGACTGTAGAACATGTGAAAAGGATCTTGGGGTCTTAGTAGAGACCACAAGCTTAGCGTGAGAGAAAAGTGTGATGCAGCAGCAAAAAAAGTGAATGCTAATCTAAGCTGCATCAACAGAAGTCTAGTGTCCAGGTCAAAGGAAGTAACAATACTATTCTATTTTGCCTTGCTGAGACCCAACCTGGATCATTGTGTCCAACTCTGGTCACCACAGTTTAATATTGACAAGCTGGAATGTGTT
>JAXCMG010009162.1:0-19602 GCA_034642415.1 Podarcis siculus | reverse complement strand
GTGCTTGGAATGTGGAAAGAGCTTCAGTCAGAGCTCCCATCTCACTTGCCATCAAAGAATTCATACAGAGGGGAAACCAAAAAAGAGAAATAAAACAAAAAATATTAAACAATCCTTACAAAATACAATTGTATAGAAAAGAGAAAGGGGGGATATAAACTAAAAATACTGTTTATGCCATTTGTATCATATATATCATATCATTCATCAACCCATAGAAAGGCAGGCTCCCCCACTTCTCCCCTGCGTGACCCCCTCTTCTCCCCGTATCCCACCCTGAGAGATCCTTCCTTCCCTGCGTTCCTTGCAGGTCCCTCGCACCTCCAACTCTCCTCTTCCTATGTGTCCTCCTAAATCAAAAATAAAGGAATATTAATGTAAAATATTAAAAATACCAAAAAAAGGATGACGATGATCATGATTTATTGATACCCTTCCCATCTGGCTGTGTTTCCCCAGTCACTCTAGGCAACTTCCAACAAAATATTAAAATACAGCAATCCATCAAATATTAAATATTAAAAGCTTCCCTAAACAGGGCTGCCTTGAGAGCCAGTGCGGTGTAGTGGTTAAGAGCGGTAGTCCCGTAGGGGGCCGCTAGGGCCCCTTGGAAGATGGCCAACAATACCATCTATCCGGCTTGCACAAGGTAATTAGAGGCTGATTATGGGGAGTATATCAGCCTCCCTTCTTCTTTCCAGGGGGTGGGAAGATGCTGCCTTGCCCGCGGTTGCCCATAAATCACCCCCGAGTTCGAAAGAAGGAGGGGTGGTGGCACTGGGCGTAAAGCCCTCGCGCAAGCTCTGGAGCTCCCGGACGCCGCTTTCAAGAGTGAAACTAGCTGCATTGCTTAAGATTAAAAAAATTGGAGGAAGTAAATGCACATGTTTCAAGCCAGGTCAGGGGTGTATTATCTGCTAAATAAATTTACCGCTGAGAAGATAGAGTGATGGGACGGAATGAACAGAGGACTACATCAAAGAATCACAGCCATGTCAGTATGTTGAATGGAACGGAAAGGGGGGGGGACTTTCTTCTTTTTCAATATGATGTACCTAACACCCCCCCTTAGAAGTACCGTCACAATGACTGATAATAATAATAATTTATTATTTGTACCCCGCCCATCTGCCTGGGTTTCCCCAGCCACTCTGGGCGGCTTCCATAGAAACCAAAAATACACTAAAATATCAGACGTTAAAAACTTCCCTGAACAGGGCTGCCTTAAGATGTCTTCTGAATGTCAGGTAGTTGTTTATCGCTTTGACATCTGGTGGGAGGGCGTTCCACAGGGCAGGCGCCACTACTGAGAAGGCCCTCTGCCTGGTTCCCTGTAGCTTTGCTTCTCGCAATGAGGGAACCGCCAGAAGGCCCTCGGAGCTGGACCTCAGCGTCCGGGCAGAACGATGGGGGTGGAGACGCTCCTTCAGGTATTGTGATGGCCTGGGAATCCGATTCAGAGGCCGAACTGGAGGAACTCCAGCCTGCACAGGAGTCCCCACCTCCAGGGCCAGCTGAGCTGGGGCAGGGCCTTGACTCTGAGGCATCTGCACCTGTGCTGGATCCTCAGGAGCAGGCACCAGGTGAATCTACTCTGGCTCCGGAGGTGATTGAGGGCCCATTGCCTACAGGTGCACCTCTCCCAGCCCTGTCAGGGGAAGGTGAGTCTCCTCCTGGGTCCAGTAACCCTCCAGCCTCTCCTGAGTTGCAGAGGCTCAGGGCAGAGAGGCGGAGCGAACTGGTTTCTCCCAGGAGGAGTGCTCGCCTTAAGGCCAGAAGAGGCAGGTCACCTGGGGGCCGGGGCCGCCCCTGGCATCAGAGAAGATAAAGGCCAGTCAGCCCGGTCCCAGGTTGCGGGAGCAATGTCGTTATTGAAGAGCTGTTTTGGCCAGCACCCAGACCTGTTCCTCCAGAGTTCCCGTCCTTGCCCAGCTCCTCGCTTCGGACCCTGCCTCGCCCGTGGAGGACAGTCTACAGACCTGTGACCCAGGTCTTGGACCTTGCCCCATGGTAATCGCCCCCTGGGACCAGCACAGGTATACTGGGCCGAGGTCATTTAGGGCTTTAAAGGTCAACACCAGCACTTTGAATTGTGCTCGGAAATGTACTGGGAGCCAATGGAGGTCTTTCAATACCAGTGTAATGTGGTCTCGGCCGCCCCCAGTCACCAGTCTAGCTGCTGCATTCTGGATTAGTTGTAGTTTCCGAGTCACCTTCAAAGGTAGCCCCACGAAGAGCGCATTGCAGTAGTCCAAGCGGGAGATAACTAGAGCTAGCACCACTCTGGCTAGACAGTCCGCGGGCAGGTAGGGTCTCAGCCTACGTACCAGGTGGAGTTGGTAGACAGCTGCCCTGGATACAGAATTGACCTGCGCCTCCATGGACAGCTGTGAGTCCAAAATGACTCCCAGGCTGTGCACCTGGTCCTTCAGGGGCACAGTTACCCTATTCAGGACCAGGGAGTCCTCCACATCAGCCCGCCTCTTGTCCCCCAAAAACAGTACTTCTGTCTCGTCAGGATTCAACCTCAATCTGTTAGCCGCCATCCATCCTCCAATCGCCTCCAGACACTCACACAGGACCTTCACCGCCTTCACTGGTTCTGATTTGAAAGAGAGGTAGAGCTGAGACTTCCGGTCAGCGCCAGCTACCTAATGGCGGATTCCCTCTGAGCTCCGGAGGGAATCGGCTTCGCGGAGTTGGGTCTTGCCGCTGCGGCGAAACGGGGACCCGAAGAAATCACAGGCAGTGAAGCCTGTGAACTTGGAGGCTCGGCGGGCTCCATTTGCGCGCCCCCCCACCGCTGCGAAGGAGCTTTTTAAAGGCTTCGGAACAGAACGGGGCGAGAGCGGCGCGGAGCTGAGAGCTGTCAACCCGTCTCCGCGGAGTGAAGCCACATGGCCAGGGTCGGAGAGCGCTGATTTCTTTACTGGACAATTGTATACCAAAACAACTACCCGTGAGTAGGTTTAAGTGAACTATTTGGAGGAAATTTATATTGAATTCGGCACCGAAACAGGAAAGGTAAAAACAGGAAGTCTGCCTTTCCGGATTGCAAACAGATCAAAGCAAAGAGACTGCAAAGCTGTAACTTTGAAAGACGTTTTTGGAAAAGACTAAAATCCAACACCAAAAAGGCGATCTTCCCCCCTGTTTGCAGGAACAGAGGGGTGAAATTTGATATATATCTGTCCTGCAAGAAAAGAGGGAGTAAATGTATATCTGCTGACTTTAAAACCTGGGAACGGACTGCCTATGACAGGGAAGCCAATCAGTGGGGTGAACTGCTGATACTTTAAGAGTAAAGAAGTCTGACTTAACTCTGCAAAAGATACAGTGTGGCTAGAACTACATTTGATAATAAAGTAACTTTTAAGGACTTTTAAGGACTTTGAAATTGTGGCTTTTAAGGGATATTGGGGACTTGAAGGACTATATTTGTTTTAAAAGTTGCAAAATGAAGATGGAATTCTGTCCCCTAGAGAAGACTGTGTTGCAATAACAACTAAGCCATTAAGTAACTAAGCTGTGGAAAATTCCTTTTCAAAACCAATCTCCCAGGCGTGAGACTGACCTTGGGCTGTGCATGAGAGTGTTGTGGCAGATGGAAAAGGGAAGATAGAGCTGACACAGGAAAAAACCACCAGGTCCGGTAGACAATACAAGACCGACACTACACACCAGAGAAGGGCTTCAACATCCGGAGCAGCAGGTACAGTAGGAGCTGCTGCTTTACAAGTAAAACCAAAAGCTATGTCATCTGAAGAGTTATTGGCTCAAGCACTGGGCAAGATAGATGCATCCTTGGAAAAACTAGCCAAACAGGTTGCAGAGACAAATAAACACGTAGCTGAGACAAATAAACAAGTAGCTGAGACAAATAAACTCATGGAACTTTGAAGTGTCAGGCTTTAGCCCAAACATAGCAGTTTTCCTGCACAGCGAAGAAGCTAGTTGTGGCGGTAATGACTAGTCAGCTAGACTCAGAATAACTATTTACAGGATTTATTAAAAAGAAAAAAGAAAACCAGCAGAGTTTCTGCATACAAGTAAAAGCAAAATAAATCCTCTCTTTCTCTCTCTCAAAACCATACACAGCACTCCTACTCCTAACACACCTCACATCAAACTGTGCTAGCAATCCCTAGATCAGTGTTTCCCAACCTTTTTTGGGCAAAGGCACACTTGTTTCATGAAAAAAATCTCGAGGCACACCACCATGCCAGATGGGGAAAGGTCACTTTTTACTTATGTAAAAAAAATAAAATAAATAGTAACAGCATAGAAGGTAATGGTTAGGCTAGCATCCCTCTTCCAAATATGCTAGGTTTTTATTTTCAGGGACTGTTCTACATGGGAAAGCATTCAGCACTGTCATTCTCCCATCTGCCATCTGAATTGGTACTATTCTGGGTCAACTTACTCTGCTGCATGTGTAGATGAAAATGGCGCCAAGTGTGGGGGAGGGGGCAGAACAGGTTTCAGATACAGGATATTAAGCATACACGTACTTCAGATTGAACTGGTTGCTTGCTTTGCAAGTTTTCATTTCCCAAATGACTGCCTTGGCAAGCGCAATACCTACCAGGCTCAAGGCTGGTCTCGCGCTGCCGCTTCCCGCGCTCTCAAGGACCCGGGAGGAGGAAGGCGTAAAGGGAATCCCGAAGGCGCGAAAACCTCGCGCATGCGCAGGCCTTCCGCCTGCGACAGCCCAGTAGGCCAGCCGAAGCGAGCGGCGATGGGATGTGGGAGGGAGCTCGCTCGCCGCCCCGCGTGTGCCTATGTGGGGCATGTTACAGCCCCGTGACGTCAGCGCCACGCAGGCAGCCAGGCAGGCAGACGGCGAGAGCCCCACGCTGGGCGGCCTCCTCTCGCCGCCCGACTCGCCCGCCTCCCTCCAGGCAACATCTCGCGGCACACCAGGCAACGTCTCGCGGCACACTAGTGTGCCGCGGAACACCGGTTGGGAAACACTGCCCTAGATAACAGAGCAGAGTGCTGGTCGTTAACCAATCAGAGTGAGTAGTTTCTAGGTCAAGCAGACCTGGGCTTTCTGCCAAGAGTAAATTGACACTGCCCTGAGTTAATTGTGCGAAGCTAGAATCTGCAAGTTTCCCATGAGAACCAATTAACAGAAACTGAACACCCCCTCACAGATTCTGCTGGACAATTAACACCAAATACACCTATGTAGGAGATCATTTTTCCAGCAAACCTAAACCCTTGCACATTTGCTTGTTCTTTATCTTTGCCAATGGTTTAGTTAACACATCTGCTACATTTTCTTCACTTGATACATAAGTACAGGTGATTACATTGTCTTGTACACAGCAACGTACATTTTGGTATTTTACAGAGATATGTTTGGAACGCGATTTGAAACCCTCTGTTTTACTTAAGGTTATACAAGCTTGATTATCAATGTAAACTTGTACTGGTTCTCCACAATTTACATTTAAATCTGCTAACAAATGCTTCAAATAAATCACCTCATTGCACAATTCACTCAATGCGGCGTACTCTGATTCCGTTGATGACACACTTACGTCTTGCTTGCGTGACCGCCAGCTGATTAAAGCTCCACCGACCATTATGACTAGTCCTGTGACAGATTTTCTATCCGGCAAATTTCCCCAGTCACTATCACAGAAGCAACTCAACATTTCATCCTCTGAAGAATTTAATTGTAACATATAGCCAATTGTCTGTTTGAGATACCTCAGAACTTGTTTTACCCCTTTCCAGGCATTTAGTGTGGGTTTTGAGACCAATCTACTTAATATGCCTACTGCATAGCTAATATCAGGTCTGGACCACTGTGCTAGATACAATAAACTACCAATTACAGAGTGATATACATCAGGATGTTCAAATTCAGGACTCTCATCTATATGAAGTGTTTTTATGAAACCTGGATCCATAGGCACCACTGCCCCTTTGCAATCCTGCATCCTGTATGTAGTCAGTAGTTGTTTAACTTTGTTCTGCTGGCTAATTAGGCAGCTGCCATCTTGGGCCCAGCACACTTCCAACCCTAGATATGTCCTAACCGGGCCTAAGTCTTTCACTTTGAACTTACTGGACAATTGTTTGGCAAACCTTTTAGTTTGTTTATCTGTTTTGCAGGCATACAAAACATCATCTACATAAATCAGACAAAACTCTTGATCACTGCCTGTACCACGTACATAAACACAATTGTCAGCTGTACTCTGCTTGAAACCAAATGACACTAAGGCCTCATGGAAACATTTGTTCCAAGATCTTGCAGCCTGTTTGAGACCATATAGAGTTTTGTTTAATTTCAACACTCTATTGGAACCTGTCTCATAACCAGGCGGTTCGGCTAGATACAGGTCTTCTGATATTGATGCATGTAAATATGCAGTCTGGATATCAAAATGATTTAACAGGAGTTTTCTCTTTGCTCCAAGCGTTAAAATCAGCCTTACACTGTCCCCCTTAGCAGTAGGGGAAAAAGTCTCGTCATAATCTTTTCCAGGCCTCTGAGAGTATCCTAGAGCCACTAAACGAGCTTTGTATTTGTACTCTCCTGTCACCAGAGGTTTAAGTTTGTACACCCACCTGCAGCCTACAATCTTTGCCCCCTCAGGCGTTGCTACTGGTGTAAAAACCTTGTGCTCATTCAGAGAGGACATCTCTTCCTCCATTGCCTGTTTCCAGAGCTCTGCCTCCTCTTTTGGTAACTTTAACACCTCCTGAAAACTCTTGGGCTCTGCAATTACACTAAACACATTTGCAGTATCTGGAGAAAAATGCACCGGAGGCACTCCTTTGTTTTGTCTTTTAGATCTTCTGGGAGAAAATTTTTCTTCTGACCCACTTTCCTCCTCAGAACTACGACCTCTCTTTTGTTGCTTAGCAACTGGTCTTTGGCTAACTCCACTTTCTTGAGAGCTCTTATCTGAACTTTCTGTTGGTTTCTGCTTTCCTTCACTGTGCAGCGAAAGGGCTTGTCACAAGACAGGTGTTTACATTCCACAGTCTGTACTGTTGGAGTTTCTCACGGGAAAGGGAGACTGGATGTGACGTACACTGGTTTCCTGTTTTTCACTGTTCTTTGCAGTTTCACTTAGGTGATTCTCTCCGAGCTGTCGAGGAGAGAGGATGCATTTTCTGCTCCGGCAGAGGCAAGATGTCTTTCTGTAATATACCAGCTTTGAACTATAAATAAAGCAATATAGAGTATGCAGCACGTACTCCTCATCCTTCTGCTGTGCACGGGACTCTGCTTTAAACTAACACGTGGTTATGGGCCCAGAAGTCGAATCGGAGTGCCGGCAAAGGATCGGAATGCAGAGGGACAGATCGGATCGGAATCTGCTCTGCGCGTAAAGGTGATTGATGAGGTATGTGCTACTGCTCCGGGCAGCCTGCCAGCTTCTAGTTGATGGCTTTATGGCTGGACTTTGAACTTTTAAAGCCGTTTTGCTGGGAATAGGCAAAAGGCTCCCAGGCACAAGTTACTATGCTGGGGAAATCGAAAGTAACTTTTAAGTGCGCTTTTGGAATAAGGCAGCTGCAGCAGTGACGCAGCAAGATTTAAAGCAGCATATATGACGCTGAAGGCTAATGCCAGAGTCATGATGGCCCTTCAGGATGCTTGTGGGATTCCTAAGCTCAACAAGAAGAATTACGCGGACTGGGTTCTGTATGCAGAGGCAATTCTGCGGAAAGAGGGTTTGTTTGAGGTGATTACAGACAACCCCCCAGCTCCAGTTACAGATGCATGGCAAGCTAAGGATTCCAAAGCAAGGGGAACTCTTACATTGATAGTATCCCCGGAAGAGCTCTGTCTATTGCGTGATAAGACCTCAGCCAGAGAAATTTGGGACGCTTTGAGAGAGGCTCACTTAAGGACAGAAGCTGGATCCACTATGTTTTACTTTAACAAGCTGCATAATATGGCTCTTGCTGAAGGTGGAGATGTGCGTTTACATCTGATGGAGATGCAAAATCTGAGACATGAGCTGCAACAGAGAGGACTCAACTTTCCAGAGGCTGTGTATTCTTTCATGATACTACAATCTTTGGGTTCAGGTTGGGAGTCTGTTGCAACCCAGATTGCTGTGCAACCAACTGCTCAGCTGACACTGGATTATGTTACTGCCGTGATTATGAATGAAGCAGATCGCCGGGGTGCTAGCTGCATGGGCAAGGGGGAGTCTTCACAGACGTCGTCCCATAGTGCAGTGGAACCACCAGATGGCGCCAAAGCTTTGAAGGCAGTGAAATGCTACTCGTGTGGACATCTAGGCCATATGAAGAGGGAATGCAGATATCCCAGGGCCAAGACAGAGCAGCGCAGCGAAAGCTCATCGCGCGGAAAAGGCCGAGGCAAAGGCAAAGGTCCGGTGTCTAGGACAACGCAGCACAAGGCTATGGTTTCACGCTTTACTCCAAAGGTTGCAGAGGTCCAGAAGACATCTAGATCTTTCTTCGTTGTTGATTCAGCGGCAACCCACCACATGTGCAACGATAAGAGACTGTTTGTGTCTTTTACACCGCAGGAAGGTGCGATTCACCAGGCGGATGACCACACTATTCCTAGTAAAGGCTACGGAACTGTTGTTCTTCACAGTTTGGACTTATCGATACAGAATGTGCTTTACGTGCCAGATGCCAAACATAATCTGCTCAGCGTTGGACAGCTGAATGAGCGGAACATTGACGTTTCCTTCAAGAACAGGAAGTGCACCATCACAAAGAAAAATGATTATGTATTGCATGCTGAATATGTTGATCGTTTGTTTGTTTTGTATTATGATGATGTTGTGCAGGATGACACTTGTTGCATTGCAGGTTCTAACAAAAGTTTGCATGCAGAATGTATTCATGATTTTCATAGAAAATTTGGTCATTTGCATTTTGAGGCAGTATCTAAAATGCCTGCCTTGGTTGAAGGTATGACTATTAAACCCTGCAGGTACCACATGAAGTGCAAAGCATGCGCAGCAAACAAGGTGAAAATGGCTGCGAAAGGTAAGGTGTCTAGTAGGCAAGCTACAGAACCATACCAGATTGTTCATGCAGATTTGGTTGGACCACTATCGCCCTCTTTGGGTGGAAATAGGTACTTCATGGTTCTCATTGATGCATTTTCCAGATATATTTTTGTGTACAATCTCAAGCAGAAATCAGAGGCTTTTCCTAGGTTCAAGGAATTCTGTGCTTGGTTGGAAAATGTGCATGGTAAGAAGATAAAGACTCTTTTCAGTGATCGCGGGGGAGAATTCACTTCTCAGCAGTTTGAAGCTTTTCTGACTGAGAAAGGAATTCAACATGATTTGTCTAGTCCTCGCTCGCCATGGCAGAATGGACTTGCGGAAAGGGCAAATCAGACATTGCTTCAAGGGTTAAAAACCTTGCTGCATGATGCCAATCTTCCAGAGAGTTATTGGGCCGAATCTCTCTCGTGTTTTGTTTACAGTTACAATCGCAGGTTATCTTCAGCGATTGGTTGTACCCCCTATGAGAAGATGTTTGGCAAGAAGCCATACATCAAACACATGAAAATTTTTGGTTCTGACATGTGGGTTCACTCACCACAAAATTCCAAGTTAGACAAGCGTGGATTGCATGGTATCTTTCTAGGTTATCAGAAAGGGTCTTACAGAATAATGATGACTGACTCTAAGACAATTAAGCTCACGAGAAGTGTTGAGTACAATGCAAAGTGGGGGGAGAATGTGGGAATTTTCCAATGTTATCCTGATGACGGTGATGAGACTGAGGATAGTCAAAATCAACCACAACAACCCACACCCACTGATGAAGGTTCTGAGTCTGAATCTGAAACTGAATCGGGTGATTCAGAGGATTTCAAGAGTGCGAAAGCCTCTATGCGACCCTCTGAAAGCTCTGATCAAGAATTGGAGGAACCATTGTTCACAGTAGGTCGTTTTTCTCCTAAGAAGGAAGAGGAGAGTGTTGAAGACTTAAGGCTAATTCGTAGGTCACAGAGAGCCACAAAAGGCAGACCTCCAAAGAGATTTGCTGATGAGTTTGCTACGATAGCAGTAACAGCTGGCAAAAGCTCCAAGAAGGTATTTGAACCTTCAAGTTTCCAAGAAATCCAGGGTTTGGATTCAAAGGAAGCTGAGCCATGGTTAAATGCCATGAAGGCTGAGCTTGATTCCTTAGAAAGGAACAAAACATGGGAGCTAGTTCCAGTAGTTCCAGGAATGAAACTGCTTGGAAGCAAATGGGTCTTCAAAGCGAAGACAGATCAAAATGGCAAGATAGTCAGACACAAAGCCAGATTGGTAGCCAGAGGTTTTGCACAGGTACCAGGTGAAGACTATCACGAGACCTACTCACCCACAGTGAGGTATGAAAGCATTAGGCTTATGCTCAAGCTAGCTGCAGAGGAAAATCTACACATAAGTCACCATGATATTAATACAGCTTTTCTGTACGGATCTCTAGATGAATCACTTTATATGCTTCCACCTGATGGCGTACAGGTAAAACAGGGATTTGTTTGTGCTCTGAAGAAATCCCTTTATGGTCTCAAACAAAGTGCACGGTGTTGGCACACAAAACTCACTGAAGTATTGTTTTCTCTAGGTTTTCAGCAAGGGAAAGCTGATCCATGTGTATTTGTCAAAGAGGAGGGGCAAAAGAAACTGTACTGTTTGTTTTATGTTGATGATTTATTATTCTTTTGGAAAGATGTCACAATGTACAATAACGCCCTAGCTCAACTGAAAGAGCACTTTGACATGAAAGATCTTGGTGAGGTAAACAACTACCTATCTCTGGAAATAGAGAAAGATCAAGATGGTAACATTCTAGTACACCAGTCACGGAAAATTGCTGATGTGTTAAGCAAACTAAATCTGATGGATGCTAACCCTGTAGACACACCGATGACAACAGGTTATCAGGTAGATGACACTGAAGAAGCATTTTCTGACACTACACTGTACAGAAGTGTGCTAGGCAAGCTAAACTTCATTGCCAGATGTTCAAGACCAGACATTGCTGTTAGCTGTAATTTGCTAAGCAGACAAGTCAACAATCCTAGTGTCAAGGATTGGAAAGCTCTGAAACGCATAGCGCGGTATTTGAAAGGCACTATGCATTACAGACTGAGATTTAACAATCAGAAGTCTGGTGGTCTTGAGATATTTGCAGATGCAAGTTTTGGAAGTGACACTACAGACAGGAAAAGTACGTCTGGAGTTTGCTACATGTACAATCAAGGTCTGTTTGATTGGTCATGCAAGAAGCAAACAACAGTTAGCTTAAGTACTTGTGAAGCCGAACTGAATGCACTGTCTTATTCACTTAAGGATTGTGAATGGTTGATACAATTGTGCAAAGATATGAAAATTCCTGTCAAATGTCCAATCCAGGTTTACCAGGACAACAAAGCATGTTTGGCTTTGCTGAAGTCTGAAGGTTGTAAGCAAAGCACGAAGCACTTGCAATTAAAGTTGCAGCATGCTAGGGGATGTATTCAGAAGGGACTCGTAACGGTGTCCTATATACCAGGTAATGAAATTCCTGCTGATGTATTGTCCAAGATTGTATCAAGGGATCAACACTGTACCTATGTGCAGAAGTTGGGTTTGTACTGATATTGTACGAACACGCTGCCCAGTGATGTTCACAGAAAGGGGGAGGATGTTGGTTTCTGCTTTCCTTCACTGTGCAGCGAAAGGGCTTGTCACGAGACAGGTGTTTACATTCCACAGTCTGTACTGTTGGAGTTTCTCACGGGAAAGGGAGACTGGATGTGACGTACACTGGTTTCCTGTTTTTCACTGTTCTTTGCAGTTTCACTTAGGTGATTCTCTCCGAGCTGTCGAGGAGAGAGGATGCATTTTCTGCTCCGGCAGAGGCAAGATGTCTTTCTGTAATATACCAGCTTTGAACTATAAATAAAGCAATATAGAGTATGCAGCACGTACTCCTCATCCTTCTGCTGTGCACGGGACTCTGCTTTAAACTAACACTTTCCTCCCCCTCAGACTCTGATTCTCTATGTTTACCTTCAGAGTCATGAAGCTCCTGGGTACGTTCAAACCAAACCTCAGTATTGGCATGTAGTCTCTCCCAGCCACTATGTTCACAAAAACTGGCATTCCTGGAGATCACAATGCCATTTGTCCCTTCAGCAAAGCGGAAACCTTTTCCCAGCTCCTGGTAACCCACAAACACTAACTGTTTGGTCTTAGGATCTCCCTTCTTCCTCATTTGTTTTGGAATTAATACCCAGGCTTTTGATCCAAACACATGCAAATGGTCAATTTTGGGGTTTTTCTGAAACAATTTAAAGTACGGGGTTGTACCTATTGTTTGATGAAAGAGCCTGTTTTGGAGATAACACGCGGTGAGCATGCTCTCCCCCCAATAAGACATGGGCAAATCAGCATCGTCAAGCATGGCAAACATCATATCTTGTAAAGATCTGTTTTTTCGCTCTGCAACGCCATTCTCCTCTGGGGAAAAAACGTTCGTTTTTCTATGCCCAATGCCACGCTTTTGTAACCAATCTTTAAAGGCATTTGACATAAATTCACCACCTCTATCCGTCTGAATCCTTTTAAGTTTAATGGACAGAAATCTTTCCACAGATGCCACCCAGCCTTTAAACTTAGTGAACACGTCACCCTTATTCTTCATGGGAAAAACCCAAGAATAACGTGTGGCGTCATCCACAATTGTTAATGAAAAGCGCGATCCACCCCTGCTTACAGCAAATGGGCCAATTACGTCCATGTGAACCAGCTGTAGCGGTGCCTCACTAACTCTGTCACTTCTGGGGTAAGAGACTCTGTGGGTTTTAACCTTTTTACAAACATTACAATCAAGGTACTTGTTACAAGTCTTTAAATTACCCCCATCAGCCAATTCAGACATTTTTAGTACACTTTTCCAGCAAGCATGCCCCATTTTCCTATGCAATAAGTGCACACAGTTGTCATGTATAGCTTTGTTATTCACTGCAGGCTGAGATTTACTGACTACTGCTGCAACTTGAGATCCTGCTTTAAGCCAAAACAAGCCTCCCTCTGACTTAGCAGTGCCTAAAATCTCACCAGCCTTCTTAATAATGCAACTGTCTCCTTCAAAATACACTTTAAACCCAGCTTTTAGCAAACAATCTACAGACATCAGATTGCTCCTTAATGACGGCACACAAAGTACATTTTGCAGGCATTCACGAAGACAAGGAACAAAAACTGCACCCCCCGAAATCACTTCGGAAGTACTTCCGTCTGCTAGAGCCACCTGGCTGCGCTGTGCTGAGTTCTTGGAAACAAACAATTCATCTGAATTTACGATGTGGCGAGATGCTCCCGAATCGACCACCCAGACCGCTTGTTTCTCATCAGCAATCTTGACCTCGCCGGTCACCAGCTGAGCCGACTGTTTTCGTTTGAAGAATTTCTTTTTACGCTGCTGCTGCTGCTGATCTCGTCTCTGCTCCTGCACCGGCAACTGAGACTTGACCAACTCCGGACATTGTCGTTTTAGATGCGCTGAAGACCCACATCGGAAACAACGCCTAACAGCAAACGCTGACTCCTCACCGGTACGCTGCTTTTGCGTCACCTCTGGCTCGGCATGAGAACTCCTTCCAAACCGCCCGCCTGTAGAAGCCTCTGCAGCCAGCGACCTTTCTTGCCTCTTCTGCCATTCTTCAATCAAACGCCCAGTAACGTAACTGACTGATAAATCATGCTCCTGCATGCCTTCTAGAGACAAAACTAAATTATCCCAGCTTTCCGGGAGAGAACTCAAAATAATAGCCACCTTCTCCTGCTGGTCTAACGCACAGTTTCTTTCCTGTAGCGCAGCAAACTTTAACTGTAAACTGTGTAGGTGTTCCTGCATTGTAACCCCAGGCTGTAACATTGCCTTGTACAATGCCTTGCGAATGAACAGCTTGGAAACCGCTGTCTCACGCACATGGAGTTCTTTAAGTGCTTGCCACACACCTCTAGCTGTCTTGATTCCCCTCACATACGGCAACTGGGAATCTTCCAGCCCCAAGACAATTGTGGCCCTTGCTCTTTGGTCTTTATCGAGGTCTTCATCATCAGGCTTCGCAGGAAACTTACTCACCACTTGCCAGAGACGGTCCCTCTGCAGCACTGCCTGCATGCGTTCCGACCACAGCAAGTAATTGGAGTCATTCAGACGCTCAAAAGCCATCTGAACTGGTTGTGAGGCCATCTTGAGAGCGATGTCCCTGGAACCCGGAACCAGCTACTCACGACCACCGAGAGAGAAAACAGGAACCACAGCACCCAGCACTCACACGCTGCAGCTGTTGTCCTTGTGTCCGCTGCGTCACCAGCTCACCACGGTCAGGAACCAGCCAGAGTCCATCTGCTGCACCAACAGGAACAACAACTTCTGGAACTACTGGAACCAACGCCGTTGATGCTGACACCACCGCAACTCAGGCTGGCAGCACAATGCCCATAACCTCATGGAACTTTGAAGTGTCAGGCATAGCCCTATTGGCTTTAGCCCAAACGTAGCAGAGTTTTCCTGCACAGCGAAGAAGCTAGTTGCGGCGGTAATGACTAGTCAGCTAGACTCAGAATAACTATTTACAGGATTTATTAAAAGGAAAAATAAAACCAGCAGAGTTTCTGCATACAAATCAAAGCAAAATAAATCCTCTCTTTCTCTCTCTCAAAACCATACACAGCACTTCTACTCCTAACAACACCTGACTTCAAACTGAGCTAGCAAACCCTTGATAACAGAGTTGAGTGCTGGTCGTTAACCAATCAGAGTGAGTAGTTTCTAGGTCAAGCAGACCTGGGCTTTCTGCCAAGAATAAATTGACACTGCCCTGAGTTAATTGTGCGAAGCTAGAATCTGCAAGTTTCGCACGAGAACCAATTAACAGAAACTGAACAGGGTCTGCTTGGCTTCGCATCCTGCAGATTCACAGCTGTGATTTTAAGGAGGGGGCCAGATCTGTGCATAGCAAAAGCCCCCCTTTCTGACAGTCCCTGCCCCTCCTCACTTCCGTGCTGTGAAATTATAGAAGTGTAGAATTGGGAGGGGGCCCTGAGAGTCATCTGGTCGAACCCCCCGCAGGACAGGAATTGCATCAAAAGCACCCCTAAGGTCCTGGGCCGCAGACTCTGCACATGCTCTGGGAGACTCTTGACGGGGGGCCTGTGTTGTCTTTGGGATTGTGGGAGAGAACCTTTTTGGAGGAGGGGAGACTGACTTAAGCAAAATCAGCATATCCCTCCCACCCCAAAATAAATAAATCAGAATGTGGGTCATTGGGTGTCCCTTTACCTCCCCCTCCGGGGGACCTGAAGTGGTACAGTCCAGACCCAGGTTTATCCCCTCTAGAGACCTGGGTGCAAAAAGAGCCCGTTTCCCCGCAACATCCCTGCAGAGATGGCCAGGCAGAGCAGCTTTCGTTCCCCTCGGCCCTCTCTCTCGATACGGACTAGGACCTGCCCCCCCTTCCCTCCCCCCAGAGCCCAGAACTCGCCCCCCTCCCCATTCTGTGTAGATTCTGCTGTAGACTGTAAGCCCCGTGGGGCAGAGCCAACCTGGAGAATAAACACGCCTTGAAAAGAACTGCATGCCGTGTGTCTGTTTTTTCCTTCCAGGGCTGCAGGAGAGGTGAGGGTGGCCAAGTTTGATAAACAGTAGCAATAAATGGATGGCGGAAAAGTCTGGGAAGGGGCGAGAGGCCCCTCCCTGCCCCCCTCAAGGCTCCTCTCAGGCTCATCCAGGGTCAAAGGCCTCCTCCATTTTTGGAGGGCCAGGAAGTGAGTGGCCCCTGCAGCTTCGCCTGCTGGAAAGGGGGCGACATGCAAGAGGCCAGCCTGGCAGGGTTGTTGTGGAAGGGGGAGCTCCTTGGACCGCCTCCTGGGCCTCCTCTGCAGCTTCACTTTGTTAACGGAAAAATCCGAGGGCTCCCTTGGACAAAAAAGAAAGACACCAACCAGGATTACTTGGAGCAAAACAGCAGCCTGTAGGCTTGGCCTTTATTGAACTGTTGCAACAGGGTGCTCCCCTCACTTGCAGGAGAGGAAGGACCCAGAAAATGGTGTGCAAGGCCTTATAAAGACTTTTGAAATTGCCACCCTGTAGATCAAGACCTTAAAAAGCAGAGACATCACCTTGCCAACAAAGGTCCGTGTAGTTACAGCCATGGTTTTCCCAGTAGTGATGTATGGAAGTGAGAGCTGGACCATCAAGAAGGCTGATTGCCGAAGAATGGATGCTTTTGAATTCTGGTGCTGCAGGAGACTCTTGAGAGTCCCATGGACTGCAAGAAGGTCAAACGCATCCATTCTTAAAGAAATCAGCCCTGAGTGCTCACTGGAAGGACAGATCCTGAAGCTGAGGCTCCAAGACTTTGGCCACCTCATGAGAAGAGAAGACTCCCTGGAAAAGACCCTGATGTTGGGAAAGATGGAGGGCACAAGGAGAAGGGGACAACAGAGGACGAGATGGTGGGACAGTGTTCTCGAAGGTTTGACCAAACTGTGGGAGGCAGTGGAAGACAGGAGTGCCTGGCGTGGTCTGGTCCAGGGGGTCACGAAGAGTCAGACACGACTAAACGACTAAACAACAACAAGATCAAGACCACCCCCAGAAATATCATACATACATCACAGAAGGGGTGTAACCTAAGACCACCCCTCAGATACATCACACCTACATCACAGAAAAGGCGGACTAAAACAGAACTTTGAATATTGTTTTTCTCCTGTTGTTGTTTATCTCCTGTCTGGCAGGCTACTTGATTGGATTGCCTGGGGAGCCTGGCCATTCCATGGTAGTGAAAAATACTTAGTTCTTGAGTCAGGTCACAGGCTCACCCTTTTCAAACAGAGACATACCCTTAAGACAGGATTTGTGAAGGAAAAGACAATGGGGAGGCTTTTCCACTTTGACCTTGCAGAGAGAACATTTGCTCAGTTTAGGAATAAAAATGGCTCCAGGTCAGTCTTCCTGTGCTGATCTATGTACGTGCGGTTATGAACATGACCATATATCGAAGACCTCAAAATTCCTATCACAGTCACCCCAAGAGTCAGCGCTAGGAGAAGGGTTCCACCTGCAGAAATAGGGGGAAAGGCCAGGCTGGAGACTCCCCTTCTGGCCCCTCGGGGTCCCAGGAGCCCTTTATGGATGGCCCTCACTTGGAGGACCCCACTTCAGCCAGTTCCCCAGAGTCCCCCACTGGGCTCCAGTGGCCCCCTGAGGCCTGCAGGGATCTGGAGGGAGAGCAACTTCTCCTGTTGAACTACCGCCTAAAGGAGAGGTCTTGGCCCATTTGGGGGGCAGGCAAGGGCTGTCAAGTTGAAAGGATACATTCAGGCGTAATATTTGTAACATTTAACTTTAAATATGTGCCCCCCCCCGTAATTTCCGTCACATTATCTCAAGTCACCTCTCAACTGTAAATCTCTCCCTCTTTCCAGGCTCACAATCGACTTCTAACACTTAGTTGTAACACTAGCAAGGAAAGGAGCCTTTGAGGGATTATTCTCCACAACTCAGGTTGTCCAGATCAACCATTCTCCGAAGGGCCCCCCTTCATTGGGTGTCTGTCCAAACCTCAGCCTTGGAAGGCAGGCAGGGTCATCTCTTTTCTCTCACACCTTCCACCATGAGAGGAACGCAATGGGGTTGTGAGGGTGTTAACGGAAAAATCCGCGGGCTCCCTTGGACAAAAACAAAGACACCAACCAGGATACCTTGGAGCAAATCAGCAGCCTGTAGGCTTGGCCTTGATTGAACTGTTGCAACAGGGTGCTCCCCTCACTTGCAGGAGAGAGGAAGGACCCAGAAAAATGGTGTGCAAGGCCTCACAAAAACTTTTGAAATTCCCACCCTCTAGGTCAAGCCCACCCCCAGAAACATCATGCATACATCACAGAAAGGAGGGGTTGAGGGAGGAGTTGTGGTGGTAACCTGAGTGTCCTGTCACCTGGCTGGTTCCTCCTTTCCCCCCATGAGTCCTTTCCAGGTGACAGAGGGGAGTTTGCAGTTTCCTGCTCCCAGAGGGAAGAGCTGATCATTGTCCTTTGTTCCAGTCCGTGCTGAATCTACTCCCATATGCAAGTTCTTGGTGATCTTGATGGTCTTCTGTCTGGGACCATCAGGGTTGGCATAGCAACTGGGCAGGGCTCCTGTGGATGTGCTGGGATGGTGAAGCGATTATGGCTGCCCTGTATCAAGCCTTCCCCATTTTGTAGTCCTTCCTTCATGGAGTCAAATAAAAGTGGAACAGTGCAGATCCGATGTATGGTGGATTTTCTATGAATTTATCACAGAAGCGCAGCGTATGTAGTGTGTGTGGAGTTAAACTGAATGATGGGGGGGTTTCCTGCAACAAGGGAGAGAGAGACCCCCCCTGCCCCCCTTTCTGGGAGAGCCCCCCTTTCCTCTCCCCCCAAGAGGGTCCCCCTTGTGTCTCTGAGGGAGGAGAGAGAGAGACCCCCCTGCCCCCCCTTTCCGCTCCCCCCTTGCCTCTCTCTGTGTCTCTGAGGGAGGAGAGAGGAGGCGCCCCTCCCCCGCTGCTGCTTCCCCTCAGCGCCTTTTCCCGCCTTTTCCCGCCAACTGCCTCCCTCACTTGGGGCGCCAAGGATTCCCGGGCCTTCAGGGGCGGATTTCTCTTCAGGATTCCTCTCTCTTGGGAAAGGCTGGAGGAAAACTCCCTTCGCCTCGGCCTGCATCCCTCGCAGGATTGCACTAAAGTCCGATTTCTTCCCATTTCCTCCGTCTAATATCCGCTTTGGGCCTAGTGTGGGGCTGGCAGAAAGTACCTCTTTTGTCAATGGATCTGAAGGTATCAATTATTGGTCCAAAGCGGCTTGATTGATTAGCCATTTCCCATGGGTCCTTTGTAGGTGGCTCTCCTGAAAGCTTAGTACAGTAAATCTCATTTTGGCCTCCCCCCGAGATCGCGAGTGCCAGTCATTCCTCGCCTGGGACACTTCTTCATCTCCCTATTTTCCTGGGGGGGGGAAGGGGATTTTCGGGGAGGGGTCTCCTGGCTGGGAAGCCCCCCCCCCCCGAGCTGGAGGGTGTTTTTTGGGGGGTGTCTGGAGGGAGCCATTTCTGAGCCCAAGGCACCTCCCGCCACTAGGCAGCCCTTCGCCTCTTCTCCCTCCCAGGAGATAAGGGGGGCAGCCCCTAGAGCGCAGGCGCAGAAGCAGGAAAATTGAAGGCAGGGAGAGGGAGGGGAGGACTCGGCTTGGCAAGGGTTAAAAGGAGCAGAGCTGGAGTCCTAGAGAGGACGGGGAGGGAGGGGGAGGGGGCAAGGTCCTCCAGAGCAGAAGCCCCTCCCTCCCCCTCCCTTCCTGCTTTCTTCTCTCTCCTTTGCAAAAGCCCCTCCTGGACTCGGGTGAGTCTCCTCTCTCTTCCCCTGAGGGTGCAATGGGGAGAAGGGGGTCCCAGGGGGGCAGGGAGGGGGCATGGGGGTCCCTGCTCAGATCATGCACAGTGGGGGGAGACCCCCAGGTCAGGGAACAGAGGGTCCTCCTTTGTTCTCTCTGCCAAGCCAGGGAGGGGCCACTTCGCAGGAAATAAGCAGCTCTGCTCTTCCTTGGGATCCAGATGCTGCCT
>JAXCMG010009148.1:20994-51408 GCA_034642415.1 Podarcis siculus | reverse complement strand
CCCAGAGGTCCACAACCTTTCCCAATCTTCAAACATAATATTATGCCCAATGTCCTGAGCCCATTTTATCATTGTTGATTTTACCATTTCGTCTTGTGTATTCCATTTCAGCAGCAAGTTATACATTTTTGAAAGTACTTTAGTCTTAGGTTCTAACAGTTCAGTTTCTAACTTTGACTTTTCCACTTGGAATCCTAACTTTTTGTCATTTTTAAACAATTCTTTAATCTGAGCATAGTGTAGCCAGTCTCGCACTTTGTCTCTCATCTTTTCTAAACTCTGCAATTTCCAATTGTCTCCGTCCTTTTCTAGTATTTCCCAGTATTTTGGCCAGTTGGCCTCCATATTGGCTCTTCTTCGAGCCTTGGCCTCCATGGGTGACAGCCACCTCGGAGTTTTGTTCTCCAGTAAGTCTTTGTATTTTATCCAGACATTAAAAACTGATTTTCTAACAATATGGTTCTTAAAGGCCTTATTTATCTTAGCTTTGTCATACCATAAATATGCATGCCATCCAAATGCGTTGTTAAAACCTTCCAGATCCAAGACATCCGTATCTTCAAGAAGTAGCCAATCTTTTAGCCAGCAGAAAGCTGCAGCTTCATAATACAACTTTAGGTCTGGCAGGGCAAAGCCCCCTCTTTCTTTTGCATCTGTTAATATTTTAAATTTAATTCTGGGCTTTTTGCCCTGCCAGACGAATTTAGATATGTCTTTCTGCCACCTCCGAAAGCACTCTGTCTTGTCTACAATCTGTAATGTCTGAAACAAAAATAGCATTTTTGGTAATACATTCATCTTGATGGCAGCTATTCGGCCTAACAAAGAAAGTCTTAATCTTGACCAACTATCCAAGTCTCTCTTAATTTCTGACCAACATTTTTCATAATTGTCTTTGAATAGACTCAGATTTTTTGCTGTTATATTTACCCCTAGGTATTTGACTTTCTTAACCACATTTAAATCTGTCTCTTTCTGAAACCGTTCCAACTCAGTATCTGTCAGGTTCTTCCCCAACACCTTAGTTTTTTGTTTATTTAGCTTAAATCCGGCCACTCGACCAAAGTTTTGTATCAGTTGTAATACATTTTTCGTACTAGATTCCGGCTCCTGTAATGTCAGAACTAAGTCATCTGCAAAAGCTTTAAGTTTATATTGTTTCGCTCCGACCTGAATCCCCTTCACCAACCGGTCCCCCCTAATCATATTCAGGAGCACTTCCAGAACCGAAATGAACAGTAATGGGGAAATCGGGCAGCCCTGTCGTGTGCCTTTTTCAATTTTGAACTCTTCAGTAACCACATTGTTAACTATCAGTTTGGCCTTTTGTTCTGAATATATTGCATCAATCCCATTCTCAAACCCCCGTCCCACTCCCATTTCTTTTAGGTTCCCCTTCATAAATCTCCAGGATATGTTGTCAAAGGCCTTCTCCGCGTCTATAAAAATTAGAACTGCTTTAGTGTTTATGTTTGTTTGTAAAAGTTCCAATATGTCTATAATGTTCCTTGTATTAGCAAACATATGTCTGCCCGGGAGAAAGCCTGCCTGGTCTTTATGGATTATCTCACTTAACACTTTCTTAAATCTTCGTGCCAGAACATCTGCAAATATTTTGTAATCCACATTTAAAAGGGAGATGGGACGGTAGTTCTTAAGTTGTGTCTTCTCAGTTTCCGACTTTGGAATCAATGTGATAAATGCTTCTTTCCACGATTCAGGCGCCTTCTTCCCCTCCATTGTTTCGTTGCTGACCTCCAACAATGGCTGTATCAAGTAGTCTTTCAATATCTTGTAGTAGTTAGAGGTCAGTCCATCTGGTCCTGGTGATTTGCCCTGTTTCAAACTCTGGATGGCCTGCTCGATCTCTTGTCGTGTTATTTTGCCATTCAAAATTGTTCTATTTTCTTCTGACAGCTTTGCCAGTCCATTTCTCTTCAAAAATTGTGTAATCTCTGTTTCGTCTTGTGGCCCTTGAGTGTATAGCTTTTTAAAATATCTCTGGAAACACTTTCTAATCTCTCCCGGATTCTGAATGTTCCTTCCTTCAACCTCTAAGTTTGTTACTGTATTTAATCTTTGTCTTCTTTTCAACTGCCAGGCTAGCAGTTTCCCACATTTATTAGCCGATTCAAAAGTTTTTTGTTTCATTGTTTTAATCTTCCATTCTATTTCCTGATTTATCAATTTAGAATATTGTGTCTGATGAAGTTTGATTTCTCTCAGAATCGGTTGGGACTTCGGGTTAGATCTTAATTTCTTCTCCAACTCTTTGATGCTTTCCAAAATTTTGTCTTTCTTTTCATTTTGCAGTCTTTTCTTTAAAGAATTCTGTTGAATCAGGAACCCTCTCATAACAGCTTTGCTTGCGTCCCAGATAGTTCTTTTTTCCACCGTGGTATTCAAATTAATCTCAAAATAGTCCTTTAGGGTTTTTTGGGCCTTCTTTACAATTCTTTGGTCTCTAAACAGGCCATCATTCATCTTCCATCTAAAGGAGCCGGTTGGAGTCAGTGTCATATCCATTCTCAAGGCGTTATGGTCGGAGCATGTTTTGGGGCAGATTTCCACCTTCCTCACCTTAGGTGCCAGACTTCTAGTTATCCATATTTGGTCGATTCGTGTCCAGGTCAGTTGGGCTTCAGAAAAGAATGTTCCCTCTCTTCCCAAGGGGTTTCTAACTCTCCAAATGTCAACCCAGTCCATATTGTCGGTCATTTCAAAAAAGGTCTTAGGTAGTCTTCCTTCTTTAGTGATGTTTTGATTCAATGACTTATCCATGTTCGTTGATACGACCCCATTCATGTCCCCCATCATGATGACGTTGTTATAATCCAGATAGTCCAGCATAGTCTCGTGCAATTTCTTATAAAAGTCTGATTTGCCTTCATTTGGAGCATAAATTCCTAATATCAAAATTTTTTCTCCTTGATATTGTACTTCTATTGCGAGAATTCTTCCACTTTCATCTTTAAAAAGAAATTTTGGTGAAAGGCTCTCTTTTGCATAGATCACTACACCTCTCTTCTTGACTGTGTCCGATGATATAAATTCTTGACCAAGCCTTTTATTTATTAACACCTTTCTATGGAGCCTAATCACATGTGTTTCTTGTAAACATATAATGTCCAATTGTTCCTTTTTTAAAATATGAAAAATTTTAGACCTTTTTTCGGGGCTGTTACAGCCATTTATGTTCCAGCTCAAAAGCTGCAGAGACATCCTGGGCAAGTCCGGTTATTCTTTCTGGAGTGGTACCTTGTTCTCTGGTCCTTGAGGATCCGAGGGGGCTGGTTCCCCTGGGGGTTCCGGCGCTGGCAATCCAAGTCCTTTGTGGAGGTCTTCTCCGTGTGCTCCCAGAAACTTGTCTCTGTCTTCCACTGTTTAATTTTGATCTTTCTCCCTCTATAGGTAAAGGATAGTCCTTGTGGAAACTCCCACCTGAAGAAGATTGCGTTGCTTCTTAACAATCTTGCCAGTTCTGTGTAGTTAGATCTGAGATCCAGCAACTGTCTAGGGATGTCCTTGTAAATTTCAATTCTCTTGCCCAAAATGTCTAGTGACCTTTCGTAGTGCAGGCCCAAAATCTTGTCCCTTTCCTCCTTTGATCTCAGTGTTATCAAGCAGTCTCTGGGCCTCTCTATCCTTTTGACTCTGCCAAGCCTAAAAGCAGATACTATTTTGAAGTCTTTTTCCTCTAGATTCCAAAACTTGGCAATTTCCTTAGTTAGGAATTCAGTAAAATTGTCTTCTTCCACCTCTGGAATTGACCGTATCCTCAAGTTGGTCTCCTTACTTCGCAGTTCTGACATCAAAAAATGAATCTGGTGTTCTCCAACTTGTTTGCTGAGTGGTCTTACTTCTTTCTCAAGTTTTTCCACTCTTTGACCAGTGTCTTCAGCCAGTTTACGGTTTTCACCTACAGCCTCCTTTAATTCTCCAATGGCCTGGGCATTCTGTGCCACTTGCCCAGTCAACTTGTTCAAACTTTCTGTGTTCTGATCGATTTTAGCTGTATGTAGGTCAGCCTTCTTGTCCAAGACCTCTAACTTCTCCAAGATTTTATCCAAGACAGAGCTACTTGTTCCTAAAGCCATATCTTCCAAGTGCAGCTCCTCTGTCTCTCCCTCCCCTGTTTGTAATAGGGAGGCCGCCTCTATGTCTGGAGGCAAAGCAGAAGGCAAGGCCGGCACAGATGATCTACGCTGTGAGGCTGCAGATAAAGTTAAAGTTGTTTGTTTGGTTCTTCCTCTTCTCCTTGCGCCACTCATTCCAGAGTTGTCTGTAATCCAAGGTCAATCCAAGTTGTTCCCATGAGAAAGTGAAGTGAAGTCCCAGGTGCAGTAGTCAAACAAAGGCCAGGAAAGGGAAAGTAAAACAAAGTCACTGCTGTAAGTCCAAAATCCTCTAGAGGGAGCTTAATACGTCTTCAGGGAAAAGATCAAATCCAAGTTAAACTTATAAATTTAAGTCCATGTCCACAGCCTCCACAGTATATTGTTTTTAGCAGAGTAAACTTAAAACAAAACAATGTTTCTACAGTGCCTTGACTGCATCAGTTTCAAAGTGTCCAATTCCAGCTCAGAATGTTTCAAAATTAAGTTCAATGTAACCAAAGTTGCAGACTGGTGCTCAGCCAGGCAGCTCCAGCACCAGGGGTTCTTACTTATTTTGTAATCCACTGGTACCACAGAAGAAGAATATCAATGCACCCCAAATAATCCAAAAAAAAAATCAGTAGCTCAAAGTCTTTCACTCAGAAATCTGCTTTAAAGGGTGCCGGCAATTGGTTAAAGCATAACTTTTTGTCTCCACTCCTCCTGCTCTTTGCTTAAAGTTCAGTATAGCGGGAGGCAGGCTTCCTGCTTATCCTCACTCCGTTTTCAGCCAAATTTCAACTTTTTAAAAAAGTTTTAAAAGTTTCAGAAAAGTTCTCAAAAGTTTCAAAAAGTTGATAAAAATTTCAGAAAGTTTGCATAGTCCAAATTTACTCACGGGTTGTAGTTTCCAAAGTTCCGAAAAGTTGCAGGAAGAAAGGACAGCGCTGACCGGGAACAGCAATGCGGCTTCACTCCGCTGTTTGCGGAACGACCCACAGCGCCGCTACCCCCTCCGCGATCCGGAGCCCCTTACGGGGTTCCTTCAACGTTTTGGGGGCTGCTTTTGGCGCCCGCCGGGTCCCGGGACCACAGGCTTCTGCTACCTGTGGTTTGCCTCAGTGGGTCTCCGCTTTGCCGTAGCGGACGACCCTTTCGCAGCGGAGCTCCTTCTCCTCAGTCGGAGAAGGCAGCCATTGCCGGTCGCGCCGCCTCCGGAACAGATCGAATTAAGTTCTTAACCCGAGGTACCACTGTACTGGGCCAAGGTCATTTGGGGCTTTACAGGTCAGCACCAACACTTTGAATTGTGCTCGGAAACGTACTGGGAGCCAATGTAGGTCTTTCAGGACCCGTGTTATATGGTCTCTGTGGCCACTTCCAGTCACCAGTCTAGCTGCCACATTCTGGACTAGTTGTAGTTTCCAGGTCACCAAGATTGGCCCTCCGAGTACTTGAAGAAATGTAAACGTCTTCAAGCTCCTCGCCATTGGAGCAGAGGTCACGCGGCAAGATGACATATTCCAAAAATGAGATCATGAATCGCCTCATCTGAAAGGGAGGATGAAAGCTAATGGGTGAGGTGAGCCAAAGGGCGGACAGATGTGAGTCAGTGAGAGGAAAAACAGTGAGAGGAAAAATGATGGAAGGAAGCCTGAGATGGGCATTGATCACAAAAGCCCTGAAAAATGCTCTTCAGAACTGTCAGGCTGAGGGGTGGTTCCTCACATAACATGAGCGCCTCTCATCCAGTACGAAAGGAAATATGGGGGAGCAATTTGGAGTTGTGTCCCTTAAAAATCTTTAGAAGACTTGTGGGGATAGGAATGTTGAAAATGTTAAAGGAGAAATGTGCTGGATGTGACTTAAGGACCTCTTCAGATCTTGACGAGATAGTTGTGCCTTGGGATCTATATCAAAGTACAGAATCAGAATTAAGAGACTCTTACGAAATTATCCTCCCCGCCATTTCTCCCCAGATTTATAGCGTTCTGTGATCTCATCTTGCTTTGGGAGTGCTGTCAGTATTTTAGTGATCTACCCGCTTTTGATCCCATACTTTGTTCACTCAGCCGTACATGCACGGTTTGCCACAGAGATTTCTCTTTCTTTCTGTTCCCCCACCCCTCCCCACCACCATAGTGGATGTGTGTACGGATTAAATCACAGGACATCAAGGAATCCTGATGTGATCGCATCAATATTTTGGATTGCACCGATTTAATCTGTATTCACCTTGGCAGCCTGTCAAGCATCAAGCTTTCAATTAACTCCGAAATTAATTCTAGAAATTCCCCCAAGTAAAACTGTAAGGTACACTGAGCAGAACATGAAGCAAAGCGAACAGACAGAATCATAATGGAATGTGCTGGAACGCAGAGATCCAGAATTGGCTCTGGGAGAAAGTTATACCGATGGCTCAGCTGGAGGTGGTGGAACCAGACCAGTCTCTAAATGCAGATGGCTGCCAATCAGCTGTAAAGCTGGAGGGAAATGGGGGGTGATTTCAAGCAGAAAAGTGGGAGGTGCTGAACTCTTCTGCCCTGCAGACCTCACCCTGCCAGCTGCTCACATTTTCCAAAGTGAGCTCCAGTGGCTGGAAGTAAAACTTTCAAAGAGAACAATGTCGAGAGGTAGGGCAGGCGGTTCGGCACATCTACTTTACAGCTGATTGACAGCAAATGGCCTTGGAAGACACATGCCTGCAACCATCATGTTAAGTTCTGCTAAACTCTGCATTCATCATCATCATCATCACTTTTAATTTGTATACAGTGGTACCTCGGGTTAAGTACTTAATTCGTTCTGGAGGTCCGTTCTTAACCTGAAACTGTTCTTAACTTGAAGCACCACTTTAGCTAATGGGGCCTCCTGCTGCCGCCGCACCGCCGGAGCACAATTTCTGTTCTCATCCTGAAGCAAAGTTCTTAACCTGAGGTAATATGTCTGGGTTAGCGGAGTATGTAACCTGAAGCATCTGTAACCTGAAGCGTATGTAACCTGAGGTACCACTGTACTGCCTTTCTATCTTAAAATACTCAAGGTGGTTTACAAGCTGAAGAAACAAAGAATGTACCTTATAACAATCTAATGCAATACAAAAATGTGATAATAAAACAGCTTTTAAAATAAGCAATCGAAATCAAATAAAGTAATATGCAACAATCATTAGAATAGTATAGAATAATAATATCAGCATATAAAAATTAAACAAAGTTACCAGCGATCCATAAATTTGCTAGTAGCCAAGTTAGATTTGCCAGTTGTCCCTAGACATCCCATCTTGACAGTAGCATGTAATCTTGACAGCAGTTTCTGGCTTCCCTGGTGGGAATAACAGCACAAACCTGAACTGCTCAGGTCAGCCTCAGATGTCTGGCAAATTTGCAGTCAGGATATATGCTGTTTTTGTTTTTCAGCTGCCCAGTCATATCTTCCTCTTTATCTTGGCGAAAAGTAACTTCTTCATTTGGTTGAGGTGTGTGGATCGCAAGCTGAAAATTAGTAGACACGGGTGCATGCTCTAGTAATCTCCCCCCCCCAAAAAATGCTGAGATATTTTATTGAATAGTCGCGTTTCTTCTTTTCAAACCTGAGAGATGGAATCCAATACCACACCTTTTCAGTCGTTCTGTCTGCAAACGCTTTGCAGCTTGCCAGATAGAATGACACCCCCCTCACTCTTTTCCCCACATGCTGTTCTAGGGGGACCTCTCCCCAGAGCCTTTTTTGTGGGGTGCAAGAGGAGGAGGGGCAAAAGCCTGTGTGCAGGACTTCCACCGATGCAATGGCAAAGCATGCAGGGAGGGACCAAAGGGGCAGTTGCCCCCGGCACAAAATTGTTAGGGGGCACAAAATTTCAACACCCGGTGGTTGAACCCTGTCCCCTTTCCAGCTCCCTTCAAAATAAATTTCCACGTTTGTAAAGTTGAATAAGCACAAGTTACTGCAAATGTGCTTAAGTTGCAAGCTTGCTATACAGTATTGTTCGCTGAGTAGGAGAGTCTTATAACTAGTACCTGCAATGAGCGGAAACTAGCTTTTTGCAACTAGTCTGTTAAAAAAAAAATGGCAAAGGGGGCCTTGAAAGTTATGAAAATTCAAAAAGAAGCACTTTTACTTTTAAATAGAGTTGTTAAAAAAAAAAAGTCTGGCACTCAGTGAAGCATGGCTCAATATTCCTACCGGGTGAGGTTCGTCCAGTGAGGGAGAACAATAAGTTCCTTGTTGAAAAGCCCACTGCTCTGCTGCCATACAGGAAGGGTATGTGAAGGTCACGTAGAGCACACAACTGCCCAGCTATATTTTTACTGAGGGGAGACATAAACCTGATGGATGACAGTGCCATTATGTTCAGCCTTACTAGGAACCCAAGTCTTATGGAATAACAGAGCTTTTAAATGTTATTTCTAAATGTTATTTTTCCCGGTTTGGTCAAATAACCCCACTACCTCCAAGTAGCGACTGAGTTTCTCAACCAGCGTAGTGAACGGTTATTTTGCTGGGCAACCATGAAGCAGAATGAAGTGATGAAGTTTAGCAATTAACATCGGCTTGATGGTGTGTATCTTGGTACCTTAGCAAGTTGGCACTATGACAGGCAGCTAAAAAAACCAAACAGCGGTAGCAGAAAAATAAGGCTATACCTCCATGGATGTGTGTGTGCGCCAGGAGATTGGCAAAGGACCGTGCTTTTTTCCAAGAAAAATAGGTGCCGGAACTCACCATGAATCTGTTACAGTAAGTCACCGGGTGACTCAGGACAGCCCTGAACAGATGTCTGTTTGGCAACAGCGAAGTTCACTACCTGCAGAGATGCTAAAAACTATGTCTTCCTAGCTGATTTGAGAGCAGGGACGCGGACTTATAAAAAATATTGGGGGGCCCGGGAAAGCTCATGAATAATAAATAAGCTCATGAATATGCAAATAAAGTGGTGCCGCCTCCTCGTGAGCGAATAGGGGAGAGCGTGCTGCGCCTATTAATCAGCTCCAAAGGAAATTGGGTGGAGCTTTTGCTCGGGAGGGAGGGCAGGAGGCATGCAGCCCGCCCCCCCCTGTGCATTTTGGGCTGGGGGAGGGGCGGCGATGGCGCTCTGCTGGAGGGGCGCCGGAGATTATTGGGGGGGCGGAGCCCCCCCAAACGAATTTTTGAGGGGGCTCGGGCCCCCTCAAGCCCCATGGAGTCGGCGCCTATGTCTGAGAGTTGCCCCTGGTTCTGGTCAAATAAATGCCCCCCCCTTCTCTTAGATTCAGACAGATGGCTTGTGCAGCTCAGAAGGGGCCACACACAAACATGCACATGTACAATGGTAGAGGTCTGGATGGAAAGCTTAAAGCTGCTAGACGGTAGATGGATTGAAGAAAAGGAAATATTAATTGGCCCCACCCTGTAGGTTGACTATTCACGGCTAGGAGTGGCTAGGAGCTAGGTGGAGACATAGATCTAAAAAAAATGGTGTAGACTTGCACACACTGGCCAGCTTCCGTTTTGACTTGAAATTTTCATTTTGGGCTTCTCAGAAGTACACAAAGGCGGAGGTTGGGGGGGGGGGCATTGACCTGCGATGGCACCTACTGGGAAGACGCCAGAAGCCTGCTCCAGCACACTCCAGCTGAAAACAAAAAAGCGCTAGCTTTGGGTGAATAGGTTGGATGTGGTTAAGCAAAAGTGAGAAAACTGCATACAATGAAATTCAGAATGCAGTTATTAAAATCTGGAATAAATGCAAGTACAGTGGTACCGTGGTTCCTGAAAGGCTTAGCAGTCAAACAAATCGGCTCCTGGACACTGCAAATCTGGAAGTAAGTGTTCCGGTGTGTGAACGTTTTTCGGAAGCTGAATATCCGACACAGTTTCCGCTTGACTGCAGGAAGCTCCTGCAGCCATGCCTTGATTTTCGAAAGGTTTCAGGAGTCGAATGGACTCCCAGAACTAAATTCAAGAACCAAGGTACCACTGTATAGCCAATAAGAACTTAATAGTATCGCTTTAACTTTTTCGTGTTTGTCTCCCTGGAGAAAGAGTAGGATAGAAATTTAAAATACAAACAAACAACTCTGTTACATTCTTGGGCCTCTGTGGAATGATTGATTATCCAGCTCTGAAAAATCACCAGAAAGCGCTGGACGGTTTTGTGGGGACTAAAATAATTTTGTGAAATGCGCCTCTTCCCTGATTTTAAATAAGCACTAATGCACAAGGCAGAATTTGCACGAGCAATCCAAGGCAGTTTTCTTTAACGTCAAAATATCTGTTGAAGCAGATGGAAAGAGCCAGTATTAGGGAGATTGTGTCCTGCAAAGTGGACCTCTGGTTTAATCTGATCTGGCAATTCCGGTAAGTTACAAGTGGGAAGGTCAAAAGAGAGCCTAATACTCTTGATGATGAAAAGCACAGCTTCAAAGCATTACACAAGGGCAGGACACCAAAAAGCAGATCTTGAGCTTTCTGAAGGCCACGTGGAAGCTTGCTTTGAAGTTTACTCTAGCATGAAAGCAACCATCATTGTTGCATTTCTGGGCAATTATTCTGTGTTTCGCTTGGGTAGTGACTGCAGTCAGTGTGGCAGGGCAGGGATTCTCTCATGAAGCCAACATTATGGAAAAACAAAGGAGGGAGAGATGCTATCTAAAGACACAGATGCATTATGGGAGTGCCGTGACTGCAATGCCCATAATTCCCTTCTGGGTGTTCATTCCATCGCCACCCTGCAAGGCCAGTTTCCCTGTGTGAAGCAACTTACAGGGAATTATGGGTTGTTGTTTTTTATTATCAATAAAATATGCCTGCTTATCTACAATGCAAAATGCATAATATGACAATGAGAGAGAAAAGGCAAGCACACAGGCAGACATCCCCATATCCCGCAAATGCAAGCAACAGATCCCTGGAGCTTATCCTTCAGCCATCTTGCTGCAAAACTCAGATTTCTTCTTCTTTGCTGGTTTAATCTGCTGGTTTCCTTCTAGTGCCAAGTAATTTAGATGTGTGCACGAGGCACTAGCCACCAAACCATTTAACATATTTAACACTCTTAAGCAGACAACCTCTAGCCATCAATGAGGAAGCCATCTTAGTGATTAGAATTAGAATTGCTGATTTGCACAGCCTTTAACAAGATAAAAGGGTAAAGGACCCCTGACAGTTAAGTCCAGTCGCGAATGACTCTGGGGTTGTGGCGCTCATCTCGCTTTACTGGCCGAGGGAGCCGGCATTTGTCCGCAGACAGTTTTTCCGGGTCATGTGGCCAGCATGACTAAGCCACTTCTGGCGAAACCAGAGCAGCGCACGGAAACGCCATTTACCTTCCCACCGGAGCGGTATCTACTTGCACTGGTGTGCTTTTGAACTGCTAGGTTGGCAGGAGCTGGGACAGAACAACAGGAGCTCACCCCATCGTGGGGATTCGAACCGCCGATCTTCCAATCAGCAAGCCCAAGGCTCAGTGGTTTACACCACAGCGCCACCCGCATCCCTTTTAACAAAGAGAAACTAAAATATCCATAATAAGGATGGGTGCAGATGCTCTAGGCATAAGACAGAGAAGTGATATGATTGCCTTGGGGGTGGGTGAATCAGTCAATTTCAGTTTCTTTTTTCCATTTTAAAATTCACCAAATCTCCACATCAGTTTGCAATTTTTTAAAAAGTCCTGAAGAAAATTCACCAGCATTTTTTTGTCTGAATTTTCCTAAAATTACATTATTGTATGCAATTTTGCCCAATGCATACATTTTCCCAATGCAATTTCCCCAAACAGAACACATTTTTGTACGTTATTTCCGGTAATATAATCATCCTTATTCACATTTTACCCTAGTATATGTACAGTTTGGAGAAATGTGATTGTCAAAGGTTCACACGCTGCTTGGGAAAGTGATGATTATCTATGTTTGCCTTTAAATGCAAAGTGCATATAATTTCTTCCCCAACGTTACCTATGATATGGGTTGGCTGCAACGGGATAGTGGAAAATCTTCAGCCCCCCCCCCCCCATGGTAAATTTTCCACTACCATTGGTGACATGAAAGGATGCTAATTGTGTCCATTATACGAGCCTGGCAGTTTCAACGATTTTAAGTTTTGCTTCTTAAAGTAAAATAAACATGCTAAACTAGATCACTTTCTAGGACTCCCAAACATTTTTGAGGCAAATCACCCTGTGCACATTAGTCTTAATTTGCAATAAAATAAAATAAAATATCCAATTTTTTTTTTCAATTCCACGTTTTCCAGGAAAACCCACATCACTGTAGTTGGGCATTCCTAGTGTTGCTCAGAGCTCTGCCCCAAATTAGCCTTGTGCAAAGGAATTATTTCCCACAATTAACTGTGCATTTTACAGTTAAAGATCCCTGCTCGGTGTTACTGAATCCAGAGGGCTATTTGTTTTCCAAAATGAAAATGACACGAAGGCCAGTTGCCTCTGTTTCCCCTCCCCTGTTCCAACATGCCACGGAGCAGACAGCCAAGGACCATAAATGTCAGCTTGATGCCACAGAAAGAGATGGGGGGGGGGGGGAACGACAGCAAAGCATTCAGGACCTGTTTCCAGCTTTCCTGGAAGAGGAAACACTGGAAGCTTTGTGAGTTTCCCTGCTGGATCCTTGCCAGCGCACTCAGCTTTCCAAGAAGTTGTGTTTCAGTATAAAGTTGCCTGCATGCCTGGTGGGTTTTTAACCTCTAGTAAATTATGTGGGTGAAGGAACTGGGGATAAGATGGGGGTGGGTGGGAAGGAGGGGATGTCACCAAAGGGCAGACCTTACAAATAAAAAATAATATTGTCCCAGTGCCAAGCATGCTAAGAGTTGGCAAGGCCAGCCAGGGCTTCAGGTTGCAGACATTTCTAATTTGTACAATGGGCTAGCTTTCAAGGATGTGCAGGTCTGCAGATCAAAGAGAAGGCTCCCCCACGCCCTTTCCCCAACTGAGGGTTACAAATAGCAATTGAGCACATCATTACCACACATCAAGTGCTGAAAATCCTTGCTGTGTGGAGTCAGTGGAAACAGCTGCCAAGTCCGTAAGGAGGATCATGAGAATGCTTTGCTGCTTCCAGGGGGAGTTGGAACGCACTGCAATGAATGGTTATGAGCTGCCCTTTCATAATTTGAGGGGGCTGTCTCTGGTTCTCCTTAAAGCCTAGCCAGATGAACCTATTAGTTAACAGGGGTGGCCAACTCCCAAGAGACTGCGATCTACTCACAGAGTTAAAAACTCAGGTAGGTAGCCATGTTGGTCTGATGCAGTAGGGAAAAAAATGTCCAGTAGCACCTTAGAGACCAACTAGGTTGGTTCTTAGTATGAGCTTTGATGTGCATGCACACTTCTTCAGGCACACAAAAGGCTCATACCAAGAACAAACTTCTTGTTGTTTAGTCGTTTAGTCGTGTCCGACTCTTCTGACTCTTAGAAAAAACTTAGTTGGTCTCTCAGAGCCTAGGACTTGCCGATCAGAAGGTTGGCGGTTTGAATCCCCATAACAGGGTGAGCTCCCATTGCTCGGTCCCTGCTCCTGCCAACCTAGCAGTTTGAAAGCATGTCAAAGTGCAAGGAGATAAATAGGTACCACTCCAGCGGGAAGGTAAACGGCGTTTCCATGCACTGCTCTGGTTCGTCAGAAGTGGCTTAGTCATGCTGGACACATGACCCGGAAGCTGTACATTGGCTCCCTCGGCCAATAAAGCGAGATGAGCGCCGCAACCCCAGAGTCGGCCACGACTGGACCTTTACCTTTACCTAAGGTGCTACTGGACAGAGTTAAAAACTGGCAGTGATCTACCCCCTTTTGGGGGTTCAGGTCAAAGTTGTTGAGCTTTCTTTAGGGGAACCAAAGTTTTTCAGAAGCCAAAGTTGCTTCTTTGCGGGGAGCCAGTGATCTACCAGTGATCTACCACAGATGTCCAGTGATCTACCAGTAGATCACGATCTACCTGTTGGACATGCCTGCATTAGTAGCTACCAGACCAGACCCTCCAAGTGTCCCTATTTCCCAGGTACAGTCCTGGATTTACAGAAGCTGTCCCAGTTTCTGATTTGATTCCTGAATGTCCCTCTTTTCCATAGGGTGCCATTTCATCTCAAGGCAAGTTATTTTGAGGGAGTATTGGTCCTCACTTCATGCCAGCTTTTTCTTCATTACTATTAACCTGAATACTTTTCAACTGTTGCAGGAGAAGGTGACTAGTTTCCTCACTTTAATTAGGGGTATTTGGAAGATCTTAGGCCCCTGCCCAGCCCTCCTCTGATTTACAGCCACATGGCTTCCATTAAACGCTGAGCACAGAATCGGAACTTCTCATGTCATTTCCAAATAGAAACCAGGTGTTTCGCTGAAACTCGAAGATGCCAAGCAAACAGCTCTTGTTGTTATGTTTTGTCTGGAGATGATGTTACCAGAAGAAGAAGAAAAGAAATGTGCAGAGGAGTATTTGATTTCTTTCCAGGGCTTTGAAAACAAAGAAAAGAACCTACTCACTTGGTATTATTTGAGTTCCATGCAAATTAAGGTAAAATAGAAACTATATTTTTACCTAAAGCCTAGATGATTTTTTTTATTTAAAAAAATCTCATCAAGCAACATTTTTAGCTGGATTCTGCTTTTATCTTCAATCTTTGCTGAGGGCAGAAAAAAAAGGAATTCAATGTGGAAATCACTTGTGCAATGATTAGAAGTGAGCAGGGAGACAGTCATACAACAGAAGATTGCCAGTCTTTAAAGAAATGGGATACAGAAAGGCAAAGTAATTCTTAGATTGCAATTCTATACGCCTTTACGAATTCAATAGGACTTGATTCTGAATAAGACAGGTATAGGACTGTGCTGTTAGGCATCATTCCAATGTACATTATTCAAAGATATGTGCACATACTGTTGTCAATTTCTTTCTTGTGAAATAAACTCAAAGATAAAGTAAAAGTAAGGCTCTTTGAAGTCCTGTACTTTTGTTCCTTATCCGTGAACATATTTTTTTGGGTGGGATTGCAGATGATTGATTATCTGAACCTCAGCATTGGTCACCTGGAACTTAAGTGTTTCATTGGACTTGCAGTCCCCATTTTGGCTTCTGTTCCTAGTCTTAAATGACTGGGAGCATTAGCAATGGAAACTGTGGTTTAAACCTCAATCCTGTAAGAGGAAGTACTTCTGCAATGATATGATTACTTCTGTATTTCCTGTTTGCACTGTTCGTAGGAATGTGTAGAAGCGACTCCCTAGAATATAATGCATATCTATTATCACCACATTCCCCTCTTCCAGAGAACAAACAGAAATTCTTTTATGCCCAAGCTGCTTTATATGTTACACTTGCCGCATGTATCAACAATTCTAAGGAGAGTTTCCCATATCTCTGATTTATTATTTAATACAACTGGCCTTGTGCCTTGGGGAAATCATAGAATCATAGAAATGTAGAGTTGGATGGGACCCCAAGGATCTTCTCATCCAACCCCCTTGCAATGCAGGAAACTCAGCTAAAGAATCCATGATAGATGGCCATTCACCCTCTGCTTAAAAATCTCCAAGGAAGGAGAGTCCACCACCTCCTAAGGGAGACTGTTCCACTGTCAAACAGCTCTTACTGTCATAAAGTTCTTCCTGATGTTTAGTTGGAATCTCCTCTCTTGTAACTTGAATACATAGGTTCATGTCCTACCTTCCAGAGCAGGAGAAAACAAGCTTGTTCCCTCTTCCATGTGGCAGCGCTTGAGATATTTGAAGTTGGCTATCCTATCTCCGGAACTTGGGTGGCACTTTGGGTTAAACCACAGAGCCTAGGGCTTGCAGATCAGAAGGTCGGCAGTTTGAATCCCCACGATGGGGTGAGCTCCTGCTGCTCGGTCCCAGCTCCTGTCAACCTAGCAGTTCAAAAGCACGAAGTGCAAGTAGATAAATAGGTACCGCTCTGGCGGGAAGGTAAACGGCATTTCCGTGCGCTGCTCTGGTTCGCCAAAAGCAGCTTAGTCATGCTGGCCACATGACCCGGAAGCTGTACGCCGGCTCCCTGAGCCAATAAAGCGAGATGAGTGCCACAACCCCAGAGTCGTCCGTGACTGGGCCTAATGGTCAGGGGTCCCTTTACCTTTACCTATCCTATCTCCTCTCAGTCTCCTCTTTTCCAGGCTAAACAGACCTAGCTCCTTCAACCGTTCCCCATAAGGCTTGGTTTCCAGACCCTTGATCGCCCTCCTCTGCACACCTTCCAGGCTTGTCAACATCCTTCTTAAATTGTGGTGCCCAGACTTGGACACAGTATTCCAGCTGTGGTCTGACCAAGGCAGAATGGGATGCTATTGTTACTTCCCTTGATCTGGACACTTGACTTCTGTTGATGCAGTCTAGAATTGCATTATGTCATCATGTTCTCTTTTTGGAGGCCCATCTGGGCAAACCTTTGCATTTTACATTATGTGTGTCCAGGTTTGGGTTTATTTTTTCATTTTCGAAAATATATAAATAGATTTTTATTGTGCCACGCTAGGCCTTGTGTTATTTCCAGTGGCCACCAGGCCTTGTGCGGCCTTCCTGGGGCCAGCCAGACTTGCATCGTCTGCAGACACAGCATCTCCTTAGCTGGTGGCCGAAGACAGCTAAGTAAGAGAGGGGAGGGAAGGAGGGGGCGAACAAGCTGGTAAGGAAGGGGTCAGCAGCAGGGAGGGGGCAAGCAACAGAGATATAATAATAATAATAATTTATTAATTATACCCTGCCCATCTGGCCGGGTTTCCCCAGCCACTCTGGGCAGCTTCCAACCGAATATTAAAAACAATACAGCATCAGACATTAAAAACTGCCCTAAACAGGGCTGGCTTCAGTTGTCTTTTAAAAGTAAAATAGTTGTTTATTGCCTTGACATCTGCTGGGAGGGCGTTCCACAGGGCAGGCACCACTACCAAGAAGGCCCTCTGCCTGGTTCCCTGTAACCTTACTTCTCACAGTGAGGGAACTGCCAGAAGGCCCTCAGCGCTGGACCTCAGTGTCTCGGTTGAACGATGGGGTTGGAGACGCTCCTTCAGGTATACTGGGTCGAGGCTGTTTAGGGCTTTAAAGGTCAGCACCAACACTTTGAATTGTGCTCGGAAACGTACTGGGAGCCAATGAAGATCTTTCAGGACCAGTGTTATATGGGCTCGGCGGCCACTCCCAGTCACCAGTCTAGCTGCTGCATTCTGGATTAATTGCAGTTTCTGAGTCACCTTCAAATGTAGTCCCACGTAGAGCGCATTGCAGTAGTCCAAGTGGGAGATAACTAGAGCATGCAGGATGGTGGGGTGTGTGTGACTCGAATGCGTCTGGGTTTTTGCTCTTCAGAATATAGCAACCCCAAATTTACACACCCTCTCTTACTGCAGGTCTGAGCCTGAGCACAGTCACACCTGCTCTTTGCTATTGACAAAAGCTACCACACATTCAACATGGAGCTTGGCTCTTGATGAAAGACTAAAGTTGTGCCTGACCCCACACAACTTTGTTGCTCATCTGCTCCTGACTCCTGACTTTGATTTCAACAGGTTCGCCTCGGCATGGCATAATATTTATTGTAATTTCTTCACTGCAATTGCCTTAAACTTCTGATACACCATGACTTCCCAATGTGCATTTGCACATTGTTGCCTCGGAGAAAACATAGCTGTGTGTGGCCTTCGTTCGTGTGACTGAGCGAGGAAAGAAACTCTTGTGCTTTGTTGCTGGAGCAAATCTATTCCTCCCACGATGAGGCAATGCCAGTGTTCTTTCCCATGCGCAAAACACGCACATACTTTCGTTCACAGCAAAGCAGCAGGAGCGAATATCTGCCAGGGACAGCGCTTTGCCTGTCACTGCTCTGGATTTCATTTCTCCTTGAGAAGGCAAGTCAACATGGGAGGCAGCCAGAATCCCATAACCAGTGGAACTGAGCATCTGCAGTTGGATTCCTTTGACAAGAGGAGGGCTCACAGATTTAATGCTGTCTTTTTCTGAGGGCATCTTGTGTACGGCACAACAAGCAAAACTAAGGACAGAAAATCAGCAGGTGGTTTTTCACATGGGGAACCCGGTGCTGGGGGAAAGCTTCACCTACTGAACTTCATAGGGCCATAGGAATCTGTCTTAGGAGACCCTGGGCCCATCTATCTCAGGATTGACTGACTGGCAGCAGCTACAGGGTTTGGGGCATGGGATTCTCCCAGATCTTTCTAGGTCCACCAGGGATTGGACCTGAGACCTTTTGCATCCAAAGCATGTACTCTGAGCGATGATCTCCTTCCACTTCCATTAGGCTCTTCTTAAAGGCACAAGTCCACTTACCTTAAATGGCCAGGTGGCATTGCAACCTGGCCACGAGCCTGGTCAGTGATCTGGCAGCCAGCTGGGGAAGACTGGAGGCTTGTGTTCAGATTGGCCTTTGGTAGGCAGGCCTGGGTCCAGGGATTCCACATGGGGTGGACCCAACCAGCCAATGGGCCTTGCTTGGGTCTCCCCCCTGGGGAATAATTTAAGGAGAGCCCAGCACTGCACCTCAATTTCTCCAACGGATCTCCCACCCTCCTTCTTCTTTTTCATATGCTTTTCTTTCATGCTAAGACTTTGCTATGGACATTGTTGGCTGCCATATTCGAGGCCAGACAGCATTTTCCCTTGAAATAAGGGACAATCCCTTATTATAAGGGACAGGTGGCAACCCCAGGCCAAGGGGTCTTTGGCCCTTCCAATAAAATATTTGAGGGGACTGCCCCCCCCCCAGTTGATGGGCATTGCCATTCAAATGGTGTGTGTGCACTGCGTCATGTTATTGATTATGCGGGGTGGGACTTACATGGGCCCCCCAAATATTTTATTCCAGTTGGCACCATCTAGTCCAGCATTCTGTTCTCACAGTAGCTAACCTGATACATCCCCCTATTTTGTTTTTGGGTGGCGTTGGTGAAATGGGTGGCAGCACAGATATTTAGCATTGCCTGCACTGTACCGCATTTCAGCATTTGAACACAAGAGATCAATTTGCAAAGAACTTTATTCTCAAGCAAACACATGTGGAGATCTTAATTCTTTGCCATCTGGAGATTCTTCTTGCTGTCTTGCTGATTTCAGCAGTGGAACGTCCACTGTAAACATCACAAATGCTTGCACTTCTCTCAAGGCCCGGTGTAGAATTGAGGACTATTTCCAGGCTGCATGTTTGCATTTGGAAAACAACAAGATGGTTTCTCGCTCTGTCAACGCTGCATGTTCTGAGTGCTGGAAGAAAAGTTGTTCTAGCACGCCCATAGAAAGTGCTGCTTACTTTGGTGAAACTCAACCGGCACATAGCAAAATGATCTGCAGAAGTATTTGTTGAACATGTATTCTGACATGTAGAATTACGTCCCACTTCTTCAGCAGTTGAGAGTGTTACCAACCACTCAGAAGAACAGTAACAACATCAACAAATTTTGGCAGGTTGCAGACGACATTTCTTTCAAAGGGGATGCTGGTTGAACAAGCAGAGCCACAGTTGACGTTTCCACTCATTACACTGCCTTTCTTGTTTGCAGGCTTTGCTTTCTATGGGCTTTATTTTCCTTTGGGGAGTGTTGTGGCATAATTTATGTGGAGGAACTAATCCCCACTTTCAATTGCTTGGGGGGCACGTCCCCAGTGCTCCATGCATCATCCGATGGTGGCTGCCTTGTGACATGTCAACAGATGCTGTCGTGATGCGCTCTCAAGCATGGGGCTGGATTAAAGGCACCCACAAAACACTGTGCTCGGAGCACCAGTCATCCGGTTTATTCCAAGGTCTACAAAACTCAAGCATCTTCTGAATACTGAAATCTGCTTCTCTACCAAGGTTTTCAGGGCATACCATAAAACGCTGAAACCAGCAAACCCACATCCTGGGAATGCTGCCACTTATTTGGATTGCAGCTGTTGGGCGATGTTATTTACCTTCCCATCAACATTTTGCAAGCCCTTATCCATGCATCTGTGTCCCTTTCCTGCAGGACAGAATGACGGGGTTAAAGTTAGCTGTTCGGTCAATGTCAGCGGGAGCACTCAGTTCCAGGGGCAAAATTCTGTCCTTCGTCTAGCCTGCTTATTTCCTCTCATTTTCACGCTTTCAGTTGGCACTGGAACCTGTGGAACAAAACACATAAATCAACCTGAACAATGGAGACTGTTGGTAATTCTATGAAATTTGCTGTGTTGCGAATCTTTAGCAGCAGAAGCAACAGAGTCTGTGGTATCTGGCACCTTCATTATACACCTTTAGGTTCCTGGTTCCTTTTTAACCAGGCCTTTGGTTGATCTGATTGACATCCTATGCCCTTTTAACATGTTTTTTTTTGGGGGAAAGGGGGCTATTGGGTTTTTGTTTTTATTTTCAGTATGTATTTTGTGGTTTTATATCTAGATTGTATTCTGTGAATTGCCCTGAGATCCCTGGGTCTATAATAATAATAATAATAATAATAATAATAATACAATAATGATGTCAGGGAACTGCCATCGGCTCAGGGGTGGGGGTGGGGAGGGGGATGGATTACAGAGAGCCTCCAAAGCCTCCAAAGATCTTGGGAAGCAGCACCTCCTCAGCGGAGGAAGGAAGCCACGCCTCTAGTGGGGAGGAGATGCAGGGCTCGGAGGAGGTGAGGCGGTGCCAGGACACCTTGCCTGAGCAAAGCGGGGAGGAGGGAGGCCCCCCTTTACCCAAGCCTTCATTGCACAGTAGGCTTTCGTGCAGAGAGGGGAGGCGTCGGCTGGGGGTCAAGAGACTACTCTGCTGGGAAAGGTTTAAGGACCGCCCACTCTCAGATTCTGCCAGTGAATGAGCAAGACATGGAATAGAGGCGCTTTGCCTTTGTAAAGGTTTAGCACCAATAATAAAGCTTTTGAAAAGACCAGTGAGGCATCTTCCCTGATCGCTCTCGAGCAACCACCCGATAGCCATAACTAATAATAATAATAATGGCCAACAATTTTCCACTGCAATCCTATGCATGCTTTCCTGGGAATAAATCCCATTGAATGGAGAGATACTGAGTGGATGTGCTGTGATTGCGATATCAGACTTTGTAGGCTACGTGGAACGAGTCTGCCCCTGTGGCTTGATGGAGGTAGAAACTGTCTCTCATGTCTTGTTACACTGCCGTTTCTATGGGGATATATGCTCGGTATTTATCACTCCTGTTATACAAAAATCTCCAAATGGGTCCGAACTCTAATGTTTAAAACTCCTGGTAGAGGACAAGGATCTAGAGATTACGCTAAGGGTGGCCAAATTCTGTGCAACTGCCATAAAACTTAGGGAACAAGCTATACTACCAAAATGATTAAAGTTTTAAATGATAATTTTAGGTTATATTTTAGTGATCAAGATTTAATATATATTTTTAACTGCCCCTATATTTGAATTGTCTCTGTTATATCCAATTGCAATTCAATGTATTCCTGTTGTGTTTTATGATTTCCCTGATATTGTAAGTGACCCGGAACTGGTCTGGGACCGTAATAATAAAATTCAATTTGTAGGCTAAGCCTCCATCAGTTGTACTCAGTTGGTTAGAGTGTGGTGCCAATAATGCCCAGGTTGCAGGTTTGAACCCTGTATAGGACAACTGCATATTCCTGCATTGCAGGAGGTCTAGATGATCCTCAGGGTTCCTTCCAGCTCTACATTTCGATGACTGACTTGAGTTGTATTGGGAATGAGGGCAAAGATAAAGGGTCATCAAGGGGGATTCTACTCATGGCACAGCACCCACGGGTGGTGACTTGAAAACATATTTTCTGCTGTTGCACCTGTTCTATAACAACAACAGTAATGAATTTTAGTATTTATAGCCCGCCCATCTGGCTGGGTTTCCCCAGCCACTCTGGGCAGCTCCCAACAGAATATTATTAAGGGATAAAACCTCAAACATTAAAAACTTCCCTAAAAAGGGCTGCCTTCAGATGTCTTCTAAAAGTCAGATAGATGTTTATCTCCTTGACATCTGATGGAGGGCGTTCCACAGTGGTGATGTTTACAGTGGATGTTCGGCTGCTGAAATCAGCAAGAAGAATCTCCAACTGGCAAAGAATAATAATAATATAATAATTTATTATTTATACCCCGCCCATCTGGCCGGGTTTCCCTAGCCACTCTGGGCGGCTTCCAACAAAGTATTAAAATACAGTGGTCTGTTAAACATTAAAAGCTTCCCTAAACAGGGCTGACTTCAGATCTCTTCTAAAAGTCTGGTAGTTGTTCTTCTCTTTGACATCTGATGGGAGGGCGTTCCACAGAGCGGGAGCCACTACCGAGAAGGCCCTCTGCCTGGTTCCCTGTAACTTTGCTTCTCGTAGTGAGGGAACCGCTAGAAGGCCCTAGGCACTGGACCTCAGTGTCCGGGCAGAACGATGGGGTGGAGACGCTCCTTCAGGTATACTGGGCCGAGGTAGTTTAGGGCTTTAAAGGTCAGCACCAACACTTTGAACTGTGCTCGGAAATGTACTGGGAGACAATGTAGGTCTTTCAGGACTGGCGTTATATGGTCTTGGCGGCCACTCCCTGGCTCCAGTTCTGTAGAATGACCTTCCCTCTGCCGTACCATGAAGCCGCAGCAGCCGGTTACTTCAGACACCTTGAAAAGATTTGCCCACGATTTCCCTGTCCCATAAGACTGAACCCTGTGTTATGTGTTTGAATCCCCTGAAACTGTTTGGTTTGCTTTCATGTGTTTGTGCATGCTTTAACGCTGAAATCTTTGTTAGATTTAGGTTGTATTTTTGCTCTAATGGACACTGATTTTATATTGTACACTGTCAAGAGATTCTTCAGATATTAAACAGTATAGAAATGCTTTAAAACAAATAACAGAAGCTTGAATTAACATATTAGGAGCCAGTGCAAATCTCTCAGCAAGGGCGTCCTTGCAAGCTCCAGACCAATTTTAGGGTGGCCCCCACGTTGAACGCATTGCAGCGACCCAATCTAAAGATGACAGCTCTTCAAGTATCAATGTTAAGCATATTGGTTATAAATTCTTTTATGAGCAACGCTGGAAGGAGTTATACCACACTGAAGTTGGCACCGTTAATAAAATGACCTCATCTTATTTGTTGTGTTTAAAGGCTTAGACATTTTAATGGGGGCTGGGGAAGGAGCAGACATGACTCTTTTGGACATTAACTCAGAGTTTGTTTGTACTTCTCAATTCTCTTGAAAAATATATCTTAAAAGGCCCTGTCGTGAAAGCCCCGAAGCCAACACAAATAATATCCCAGATTTCAGTAGTGAGCATTGGGCTGTTTTAATACTCTGCGAAAAACTCAATGCTGAATTGAGCAGGGCTTTCTCATTTAACTAGTGTCTGCATTTAGCTTTCTCAAACGTCCTTTGAAGCTGTCTCATTTGCCCCAGACCATTTTCTTGCAGCTTTAGCATGCCAGGGACACTCTCATTGGTGTGCTAAACTGACCCACACGGTAAGTACATCGCCTCGTGGCAGGATGTACATGGAGGCCTTACCCGTATGGTCTGTTTTGACCATTATATAAAGGATATTGGAGCAAATGTTATGTCCTGAAAACACATAACAGGCACACAAAAATTGCCAGTGTAGTTTTCTCACAGCTCTATGACCAAGCACACCTGCTCTCACTTGTAGCTGAGGTGCACTCCAGCGCATTGTTGTTGTTGTATAGTCGTTTAGTCATGTCCGACTTTTTGTGACCCCTTGGACCAGAGCACGCCAGGCACTCCTGTCTTCCACTGCCTCCCGCAGTTTGGTCAGACTCATGTTTGTAGCTTCGAGAACACTGTCCAACCATCTTGTCCTCTGTTGTCCCCTTCTTGTGCCCTCCATCTTTCCCAACATCAGGGTCTTTTCCAGGGAGTCTTCTCTTCTCATGAGGTGGCCAAAGTATTGGAGCCTCAGCTTCACAATTTGTCCTTCCAGTGAGCACTCGGGGCTGATTTCCTTAAGAATGGATAGGTTTGATCTTCTTGCAGTCCATGGAACTCTCAATAGTCTCCTCCAGCACCAGAATTCAAAAGCATCAATTCTTTGGCGATCAGCCTTCTTTATGGTCCAACTCTCACTTCCATACATCACTACTGGGAAAACTATGGCTTTAAAACCATGGTTCCAGCGCATAGACATGGGATATATGGCTGGGGAAGGGAAGTATAAGGCCTTTGACCATAGCCAATATTCTCAAAAACTTTTTGATGCCATTACAAAGAGATACAGCTTGATTCCAGACGATTTGTAGTTGTTTTTTAAATCATCAATCTTTACTTGTTTGCACAAAATTTACAAGAAAGTTATATGAAGTCCACCTATTTATTGAGTTTTCCTTCTGATTCGCATGTGGGGAGCTATATATATGATGCCGTGTGAATCAATTTCCCTGACACTTTCATTACCGCAAAAAAAAACACCCCTTGGGTTTGTTGCACAAGAGGCCAGATCCACAATTATTGTGCAGCCTGAATTTGCCAATATGTGATAGGATTGCTCCCGCAAAATAGGGAAGTCAGGAAGCAACTCTAGAAACACAACATACAACCAACATACATAACAAGACTTCTTGTTTCCAGAAAAAAGCGTCCTCTGGTTTTGTTTTTTTAAAAAAATCCCTCTCCTGCTACATCAGACAATTCTGTGGCAAGAGGAAGTTCTAGCTGGAGGATCTAAAAATACTATTGAAAAATATATTTGTGTATGCAACAATGGCGGCAAGAGTCTTAATAGCACAAGGCTGGAAGAACGAAGAAATCCCGACTAAAGAATTATGGCAAGAGAAACTGATGGACTAGGCAGAATTGGCAAAAATGACACATAAACTACGGGACAAGGATAACTGTGACTTTAAAGATGCATGGGAACCTTTCACACAAAGTACCGTATTTAAAGAAGCAACAAAGTGAACTGGACTCCTTGGCAGGTTTTGAATAAACACTCACAAACTTTTTCTTGCTATTAATCAGTTAGATAAAATAAGGATTTATACAATTTTGTAACATGCAGAGAATAGCATTTACAGAGAAACCAGAGATGGGAACTGAGGGAAGTCAGGGGGAGAGGGTGGGTGTTTTGGGGGGGGAATAAAAATAAAAAATAAATAAAAAATACTATCTAGTTCTGCCTTCTCAGAGAGGAAGATGACCTCCCTGCCGACCTGTCCTTGACCCTCACTGGCTGCACCCTTTAGCTTTTCCAAAACGGCAGACCGCTCTGATGCATAACCCGTCTACCCATGGCTGACGTTGCCAGCCTTCATGTCACATTTTCAGACATCTCCGTAACACGGAGTTGGTCTGTCCACAGGCCTGGTGCCTGAAGCCAGCTCCCCATAGAACACATCCTTGGGGATCCTGCCATCGTCCATTCTGTGGGCATGGCCAAGCCGGCATAGATGTCGCCCAGACAGGAGTGCAAACAGGCTGTGAAACGTGGGCTTGCGAGAACACATCTTTGTTTGAAACTCTGTCCCGCCCAAATCTTCCAGATGCAGCGCCTGTGAAAGGTATTGAGGCATTTCTCCTGACGGTTGTCAGCTGCCCAAATCTCACTGCATACCATAAAGTAGTGTGCTCAACACATAAGCCTGGAAGACCTTGCCAGTGCTGGGTTTATTCATAGCCTGGCAGGAAGAGAAAAAAAGTGTCTTATTTCAGATGTGTACCGGTATATTGCTTTCCGGAATACACACACACACACACACACACACACACACACACCCTTGTTTTTTCTTATAATCACAGTAATTCCATATGCTAAAATTCTGACAGGAATGTTCACGCAGAATCATAGCTGGAAACTGAGAAAGTTACACACAAAGAAAAGCTGCTGCAAATGTTCCATGACTGAACAGTTCCCCCTAGTGTACTTGGCTACGACAAGGTACATTTACTGTGCTTCGAAAGATACTCAATGATCACTGGTTCATTATGCTTTGGGACCCCTGAATAATCTACTTAGCATTACTCCAGGTTGCAATAACCCAGTTGTATTACATTATGCTAGGTTGTCCCATAAGCATACTTAAAAATAATATGATGAAGGAACTAGCGCTAGAGCATATTCTGTCAGGATAAAGCCATCTAGAACAGCCAATTTTGTTTTTGTTCCATGAGAGGTGCATGTGGCCTAATGCATGCTCCAAAACCCCAAAAGGGGTGAATATGGAGCAGAGTACTATAAGGAGATGCAGGGAGAACTACAGAGCCCGGACTTTGCTGGAGCTTCCTCAACAAAAATCAGTCTTCACGCGCAAATATATCTTCCACACATATTTACCTTCAGAACACACAGATTTGTAACCCTGTGTATCTGGGGGGAGGGAGAACTGGTTTGGGCAATTTGAAGTGGAGCAGTGGCAAGTGGATGAATCCAGGCTGGACTGGATGAATCCCTAGCCGGAATTAAGACTGCCGGAAGAAATATCAACAACCTCAGATATGCAGATGACACAACCTTGATGGCAGAAAGTGAGGAGGAATTAAAGAACCTTTTATTGAGGGTGAAAGAGGAGAGCACAAAATATGGTCTGAAGCTCAACATCAAAAAAACGAAGATCATGGCCACTGGTCCCATCACCTCCTGGCAAATAGAAGGGGAAGAAATGGAGGCAGTGAGAGATTTTACTTTCTTGGTCTCCATGATCACTGCAGATGGTGACAGCAGCCACGAAATTAAAAGGCGCCTGCTTCTTGAGAGAAAAGCAGCGACAAACCTAGACAGCATCTTAAAAAGTAGAGACATCACCTTGCCAACAAAGGTCCGTATAGTAAAAGCTATGGTTTTCCCAGTAGTGATGTATGGAAGTGAGAGTGGGACCATAAAGAAGGCTGATCGCTGAAGAATTGATGCTTTTGAATTATGGTGCTGGAGGAGACTCTTGAGAGTCCCATGGACTGCAAGAAGATCAAACCTCTCCATTCTTAAGGAAATCAGCCCTGAGTGCTCACTGGAAGGACAGATCCTGAAGCTGAGGCTCCAATACTTTGGCCACCTCATGAGAAGAGAAGACTCCCTGGAAAAGTATGTTGGGAAAGATGGAGGGCACAAGGAGAAGGGGACGACAGAGGACGAGATGGTTGGATAGTGTTACCAGCATGAGTGTGACCAAACTGCGGGAGGCAGTGGAAGACAGGAGTGCCTGGCGTGCTCTGGTCCATGGGGTCACGAAGAGTCGGACACGACTAAACGACTAAACAACAACAACAGTGGCAAGTGGGGAAAAGGAAAGGGCACCCCAGCCCCCTCTCTGTTTCTCTGCTCCTCCTAAATTGGATTGTCACACACACACACACACACACACACACACACACGGTCATTGGGATTCTGTTGAATGTGTCTGCATGCAGTATTCCACTAGGCCCAAGCACTGAAGAGAGAAATTTCACTTTTTATCCCAGTCCCTGTGTATAATTCTATAAGACTTGCCAGTGACACATGTTATGCCAATATTGAGGTTTTGGTAGTATACAAAATAATTTAAATGTGCTCATGCTAATTAAATGCACTTACGGTATTTCACTACGCAATCAATCAGTTAGAAGTCAGGTGATTAAACAAGTAGAGCAGACCTTGCCAAACTGTGTGTCACAACACATTAGCGTGTTGGCTGCTCTCAGGACTGGAAAGGGGTTAGCTAGTAAAACTGACTTACTGTGTCATGAAATGATGCATACCTAAAAAGTGTGTCACCAACATGAAAAGTCTGGAAAGCTCTGATGTCAAGATGCTGTCAGCAGCTGGTTGCCCAGGAAAGTATAAAGACAAGGAAAAGTTTATTACAGTGGTACCTCGGGTTACATACGCTTCAGGTTACATACGCTTCAGGTTACAAACTCCACTAAGCCAGAAATAGTGCTTCAGGTTAAGAAGAGAAGAGGAGGAGTTTGGATTTGATATCCCGCCTTTCACTCCCTTTAAGGAGTCTCAAAGCGGCTAACATTCTCCTTTCCCTTCCTCCCCCACAACACACACTCTGTGAGGTAAGTGGGGCTGAGAGACTTCAAAGAACTGTGACTGGCCCAAGGTCACCCAGCAGCTGCATGTGGAGGAGCGGAGACGCGAACCCGGTTCCCCAGGTTACGAGACTACCACTCAACCACTACACCACACTGGCTCTTAAGAACTTTGCTTCAGGATAAGAACAGAAATCGGGCTCCGGCGGCGCGCCAGCAGCAGGAGGCCCCATTAGCTAAAGTGGTGCTTCAGGTTAAAAACAGTTTCAGGTTAAGTACGGACCTCCGGAACGAATTAAGTACTTAACCCGAGGTACCACTGTACAGTCCTTTTGTTGTTATTATTTCAAACTTTACAGAGAGAGGTTACCTTCTGACAGTTTGACTTCACCTCCAAAGGCACCCTCATCCATTGTCTCCCGAGACAGATGGATGCTAACAATATTCCCTAAAAGATGGTCAGCATGAACTGAAGCCAATGTGTCCACAATCTGCCAACGCTTTCTGTGGCAGATGGATAATGCGGGCTGGTTGGGAGGGCATTGTCATGTACTGACAGGATGCTGTCAGCGGCTCCCAGCTGGTTGCCCAGGAAAGTATAAAGACAAGGAAAATTTTCTTACCATCCTTTCTAATTTCAAACTTTACAGAGAGAGGCTATAGAACCCAGCCTCTTAGATAATGGCGTTGTCCTGAGCGAATCTCTCCCACTTTCTCATTCATCATTATCATCATCTCCTCTATGGGTGCTGCTACATGTCCTCTGTCTTTGAGCTCTTTACTCTTCTACTTTTAAGACTCTCCGGGTTCTGGGAGATGGAGGGTCTGGAATGCTTTCTAGTGACAATGCGTCAGCTGGGTGTTGTTCTGGCTCTCCCATGATTTCCCAACTTTCCCCCTCATCTGCCTCTGAGCTGCAACTTCCCTCAAACCCCTGTTGTAAATCTATACTGTCTTCCTCTTCCTCCTCCCTGGAAGGGTTACAATGGGGAGGTGGTCTCCACCATTCCTCCTTCTCTGCCCAGTTCCTGACATCTGAACGAGAGCCCTGCTCAGGTAGTCTATGTCTGGGGGAAACACAGGACTGTACATTCCCAACCCCCATCCCTGCCAACCTGCCTCAGAAAATCGGAAGAGGCATTTTAAGCTAGTTGTCAGGTGTGCGTGCAGGAGCCAGGCCCTGTGACCAATAGGACTTTGCAGGACTGGGGCCTTCCTAAGTTTGTTCTGAAGAGGCAAGGTGCAGCCCCACAGGTGAGGCCGATTGGTAACTCACAGCACCTGGTGGCAAGAGCTGGGAAGGTCACCATTTCGCTTCAGCTCTTGGCCACAGCAACACGCTTCCTGCTTTGCTGTGTTTGGCTTCTTGATTCCTGATCCTTGAACCTTGAACCTCAGCTTCTTGACTCCCTGCTTCTTGATCCTCGGACCCTTGGCTTCGTGACTCCTCGCTTCTTGATCCTCGGACCCTTGGCTTCGTGACTCCTTGCTTCTTGATCCTCGGACCCTTGGCTTTGTGACTCCTGGCTCTCTGACCCTCAAACTCTTGACTTCCTGACTCCTGGCTTCTGGACCCCTGTTCCTGCTCCCACCCGGCCATCTTGCCTCTGGTCCTGACATCCCCTGCCGGGACTTCAATCGCCCATGAACCGGACCGTGACACTGGTTCATTCAAATGTGATGACAGTCCTCCCCACAACTGGGAGCCCTTTTTGTACAGAGCCTTGTTCCCAGGGATGGCTGCTACTCTACGTCTACTGGTGTCACATAATGCCCATTCCACATTTGTGAGAACTCAATTTGTTTGGTGTGGCAGCACCCGAACTTTGGAATTTCCTGCCTATTGGTATCCGCCAGGTGCCTTCACTGTACCCTGTTCAGTGTCTACTAAAGCAATTCCTGTTTGGATGAGTCTACCCAGATGCCTAGAAAGTTGGGGTAATTTAAATCTATTTTAGTATTTTAACTTTTGCATGTTTTCAAGCATGGCTGTGAATATCTCTCAATTTTATTGTATTATCTTTTCGTAAACCACTTTGGGGTTTGTTTGCGATCGAGTGGTGTATAAATGTTACGAAATAAATAATTCAGCAAGTGAGCGAGCGAGAGAGCGAGCACATTTGGCGCTTAAAATTTCCCTTCAAGGCCTTCCTGCTGTACAAAGGGAAGCATGAAGCTGAAGCCAGCCCACCCCATTTATAATTTCCAAACTCCCAAATTGTATCAACCTGAAAATGTGGGCAGCACTTGATTCTGGGTGTGTTTAAAAAGCAAAACAAAACCAACCATTTTATCTTCGGAGATTCACTCAGTATTCCCGGCATTAAAGAGCCACAGATGAAAGAAAGAAAGAAAGAAAGAAAGAAAGAAAGAAAGAAAGAAAGAA
>JAXCMG010009148.1:1719-14330 GCA_034642415.1 Podarcis siculus | reverse complement strand
AGAAGGTGATTGGGCCAGATCCGGCCCCCGGGCCTTAGTTTGCCTATCCATGTTCCACATTGTGCCTTGTCTGTTGCTGGTTTTATTTTATTTTATTTTTTGCTTGCTTGGTTATCCTTAAATACAGTGGTACCTCAGGTTAAGTACTTAATTCGTTCTGGAGGTCCGTTCTTAACCTGAAACTTTTCTAAACCTGAAGCACCATTTTAGCTAATGGGGCCTCCTGCTGCTGCCGTGCTGCCGGAGCATGATTTCTGTTCTCATCCTGAAGCAAAGTTCTTAACCCGAGGTTCTATTTCTGGGTTAGTGGAGTCTGTAACCTGAAGTGTCTGTAACCCGAGGTACCACTGTACCAGTGTTTGATAAAACTCCAGAGATAGCCATGTAAATCACTATGAGACCATTTTCCAGAAGGGGAAAAAATAATCCACAGTATGTAGCTCTGTGTTTTTCCTTACTAACTCTTGGCATGTAATGTGAGGTGGCAAAGGTTATATTGTTCAAGATGTTGGATTTCTCCCTCTCTTCTCTCCTCTGCTCACCTGCTCCTTTTCTGTCTGAAATCGCTGCTCAGTTCGTTCTAGTGGCTTAGCTGGAGTTTCTCCTTTGAAAACAGACAAACCCAAAGTCTGCCAGCAATCCAATTTTTTCCCAAACCATTAACATGACAAACTGCAATTTTTGCTTATGTCTGACATTCACAGTCCACATCATGGTCCACTAAAATTGCCTATATTTTGTAATTTTCATATTTATCATGACTATATGAAAGGTAGCTGCTGTAACCTCTCTTGGATAGCAGACATGATCAGCCAAAGTTGAGCACTTTTAAATTTATGTGCTTAACTCCCACCAAAGCCACTGACATTTAAAAGTGGCAGACTTTAGCTGTATCGTCTAACGTTAAGAATCATGCGGTTCCAATACTTGAAAGCTACTCCCAAAATAGTATGTTGTTTGGTGTTCCATTTGCCCCATTGTTTGTTTCGATGTATTAATATCCTCCTTTCTGTTTGGAGGTGCCAAAGGCAGCCAAAGAACAGAAACATACAATTTAAAAACTCCTGGTGGTTAAAATATAGTCATTGAAATAACAAACAGCTCAAAATAATGGAAGATGAGAAAAACTGCACTAAGCACAGCGTTTTGAAAATGCGTGCAAGAACAAGGAAGTCTTCAGGGGTTGCTGAAATATTCCCAGAGAGGGTGCTATTCTGTTCTAGTCGGGGGTGTAGAGAGTTTCCTAAATGGGGTGCCACCACAGAGAAGGCCCAGTCCTGGGGCAAGGAGGTCCAGATCCAACAGCTCTTCAGGGTTCACAGATCATCTGGGGTACATGTGTATCTTAATAGCTCACCCTGTGTGCTGGTCCCAAGGGTTAACCGTGCGGCAAGGTCCAAGTCCAGTCTGAGGTTGAGGGTGTGGTATGGAGGCTGTCTGTCAAAGCTGAAGCTGGGTCCAAGGCAGGGAGTCGGGTGAGGTCAGGAACTCTAGCAGAAGAGCAGGACAGGGTGCAGGCAGGAACAGGCTACCAACAACGTTGCTCCCGCAACCTGGGACTGGGGCTGGCTGGCTTTTATCTGCCCCAAGGCATAGGGCGGCCCCGATCCTCTGGTGACTCGCCTCTCGTGGCCTGGAGGCGAGCACTCCTCCTGCGGGAATTTAGTTCCCTCCGCCTCTCTGCTCTGAGCCTCTTCAGCTCAGGAGAGGCTGGAGGGTTACCGGACCCAGAGACCACCTCACCTTCCCCTGATGGGGCTGAGAGTGGAGCACCTGCAGGCAATGGGTCCTCCATCACCTCAGGAGCCAGAGCAGACTCAGCTGGTGCCTGCACCTGAGGATCCAGCACAGGTGAGGACCCTTCAGGCTTAAGCCCCAGCTCCAGCTCAGCTGGTTCTGGAGGCGGGGAATCCTGTGCAGGCTGGGATTCCTCAGCTTCAGCCTCCGAGTCCAAATCCCAGTCCATCACACCCTGTTCCTCCTCAAAGGAGACCTCAGATTTGAGGTCCAGGTAGGCACTCCTCTTTTCAGCCCCCTTGCCCCTCCCCGCAGCTCCCTTTTGTTAAAAACAAAGACAAACAGACTTCTGGAGAGAGAACATTGCATGACCATCACATATAGCTTGGCTGATACTTCATCCCTTAAATATCGGTGTTGGGAGATATGGTCTGCTCTGCTGGCATCTGCTAGCAACATACCCTCCAGCGTTTCTCCAATGAAAATAGGGACATCCCATTCCATAATGATAATTTTACCATTTAGACCCCATTCATCTTACTGGGTTACCTCAGCCACTCTGGGCAACTTCCAACATACCATATTTTTCTGTGTATAAGATGCCTCCATGTATAAGACGCCCCCTATTTTGGGGGACTCAGATTTAAGAAAATGGGGGGCTCTACTATCCGAGTATAAGATGCCCCCTAATTTTTGACATTATTTATTAGGAAAAAACCTAGTCTTATACACGGAAAAATACGGTATATAGAAACATAATAAAACATTAATCATTTTAAAAAACACTTCCCTATACAGGATTGCCTTCAGACGGCTCAGGGGTCTGATAACTCCATACTCTCCAACAGTTCTCCAATGAAATCTTAAAAACCACAGCGTATACTTAAATTTTTTAGCAGGATTGTTGTAATATTAGCTGGGGGGGGAGAGAGATAAAATGGATTAGAAAAATGTAATTAGATGCAAAGAATATAGGGGAAAATTTGGAAGTCAGGGTGGGGGTGGGGGAGTCTGAGGGATTTAAGTAATCCCAGGAGTGCAAAATTTGAAAATGATGTGAATGTATTTAAAAATGTTTAACAAATGAAAATAAAAATTTTTTAAAAAGAAAATAGGGACACCCTAAGGGAAACTGGGACATTCCGGGATCAAATCAGAAACCGGGACGGCTTCTCTAAATTAGGGACGTCCCTGGAAAATGGGGACATTTGGAGGGTCTTTAGTAAATAAGCAAAGATGTTGAAAGGAGGTGTGGATTTTGAGCTCCTCAGAGAGAAGGCACGATGTGAATATAATGCATATATATTGTATGTTTAAATTTGAAGAATATGCAGGGTTCTGATCCTGTACTTTGTGTTCTTCTGCCATCTGGTGGTAAGCAGCCTGGAAATGCTACAAAAGACATTTGTGAGGAGGGAAATGAACCCATCGCCCGTAAAGTCAAGTCAAGTAACCTTTACTGGAATCACATAAGAACATTCAGAATACATTCAGAATAGATAGGCCAGTGCGATCTCGTCGCCACACCAACGGCACAGTCACCCACCAAAGGGTAGAAGAGGCGAGCAATCCGCCTCATCTCTGTGGGTTTCCAGCAAGGGCAGGATCCTGTAACATACTTTGGCAACAAAAAATCAAATAGAGGAACTTAGCTACTGTCTTGGTGAGCTCCTGGTCTCTCCCCTGTAATAAGAAGTGCATAACCTCCGTCTCTGGTTTCCGTGTTGGAATACATAGATGGTCTAGTAATTGTTGGTGGAGATCATCATACAATTTACATTTAAGGGCCATGTGAGCTAGAGTTTCCACCAGGTGGGCAGGTCCTATCTCCTTCTGCCAAACCCACAAACCTACCCCAAAGGAGGTTAGAAGGATTAGAATTAAACCTAGCCAACAAAAAAGCCCTTCTTTCTTGTGGGTTAAACAGAAATTGTAGATAATTAAGATTAAATTCCTGCACCCAAAAGAGCCCGTAAAGTAGGATTACATGCAAAAGAGCCGAAAAAACATTTGATACAGATACATACATTGAAAAGGAGAATTTTGAAGACTGAATTTTTCACTGGGACTTATGGATATATATAGGAACTTTGCTACAATACAGTGGTACCTCGGGTTAAGTACTTAATTCATTCCGGAGGTCCATTCTTAACCTGAAACTGTTCTTAAGCTGAAGCACCACTTTAGGTAATGGGGCCTCCTGCTGCCGCCGTGCCGCCGGAGCCTGATTTCTGTTCTTATCTTGAAGCAAAGTTCTTAACCTGAAGCACTATTTCTGGCTTAGTGGAGTGTGTAACCTGAAGCGTATGTAACCTGAAGAGTATGTAACCCGAGGTACCACAGTACATGATTACGGCTGCAAGACTTCTATATACAGTGGTAACTTGGTTGTCAAACGGCTTAGTTGCCGAACAAATTGGCTCCCGAATGCCACAAACCTGGAAGTGACTGTTTCGGTTTGCAAACATTTTTCGAAGGCCAAATGTCCGACGCAGCTTCCGCTTGAGTGCAGGAAGCTCCTGCAGCCAATCAGAAGCCGCACCTTGGTTTTTGAACCATTTTGGGAGTCGAATGGACTCCTGTAACGGATTAAGTTCGACAACCAAGGTACCACTCTATGCTCAAAGATAGAAGGACTCATTATTAACAACAAGGGAAGAATAGTTGTTAAAACTAGCGGACTTAACTGAGATGGCAAAATTGACATGTTTAATCAGAGAAAAGTCATTGTTAACATTTGTTAACAATTGGCAAGCTCTCATAATTGTTGCTTAACAATTATGTGTTTCTTGCTAAGTGTTGTTTTATAAGCAACATAATCTGTGCACAAAAGTGCTGTGGACAGATAAACAATATTAATATTTAGGTTTAGGCAGGAGGTACCGTTTTAGATAATGAATTGAGGAGCTGGGGGCATTCATGGAGTGAATGTGGAGGCGAGAGAGACATGGTGTGAAACATGGATGGGCACTCTCCTCCTCTGCTCTACTTTACATGGCAACCCCCTGGGATTTGGGTGCGAGTCTCTCTCACAAAATCTCTCATTCACAACAGGAGCAGTTAGAATGAGGAACCAAAAATAAAAACACACTTCCTGAAACGCGACTGAAAACCAAGGTTGTTTTAAAAATGCATGAATGTCCTGCATAGAAAAGGCATTAAAATTACAGATGACTACTTTGTCGATGAATAATTCATTTAACAAATAATCTTAGCCCCCAATTCTACCAAATCTAACAGGAGGCAAGCCGCCATGCTGCGATAAACTTTGAGGTGGATGTAGTGACAGAAAATATGTGCCACCTGCACTTCATAATTTAGCACAGTTTTTAGGAGAGCTCATTAAAAAAAGAAAAGAAAATCCAAGAAAAACTTTATGAACTCTCTCTTTTTTTTACAAGTCTAATACAGATTTGGGAAGGCAAAAAATAAGTATGTCCTAAACTGACTTCTAGCAAAGGGGTAGCCTAGCCTTCTTTTAAAATGGCTATTTATGTACTCAGTGTTTTCACGTCGGAATCAAGTCTCACTAGAGAGCATGCCCAGGGATGATATTTGAAGTTTTGATGCCTCTTTTTTCAACAAAGGCTTCAGGGGGAGAGGGAGATTTCATTTTGGAAAGAATTCTTCCGCTCCCCTCCATCTTGCCTTTCCTCTGAGAATTTCAGCACAGCTTTTACGATGTCCTGTTTATTGTGGGATGTAATCCATTGGTGCAGTCAAATGCAACATTCCTTATTTTCCTAGAGTTGGCACAGGAAGGGGGACTTCCAGTCAGTGTAACTTCCTGTTCCACTGGTCTGGAGCATCCTCTCCCTGCATGTGACCTGGGAGATGGGCGTGGCTCTGGCTGACTCCATAAAAAAGCCAAGTCACGCAGCCAAATCTTTTGTTTGTCTTGTTACTGCTGTTGTCTTGTTCTATCTTTTGCTGCCGTGCTGCTCTCCTGCAGCCATTTTGTCTTCTTGATGTAATTTTGCTGTCTGCTGGCTCTCAGCCAGCAGCACACAAGTTCAGTCTCCCTATGAGATGAACTCACAGTTTCTTTGTGTAACTGTTAAGTAAAGCCTGCCTTTCAGGGATCAAATCATGAACTGAAATGTGAGTAAACTTTTTGTTACTTTACTCAGAAAGACACTTTGTCTTTATTCTTTTAAGAGGGGTTGAAGGGGGCACCAAGAAATAATTATAACTAAAAGATTCAAATGAAAAATATTGTAAAATACAGATATTAAAAGCTTCCCTAAACAGGGCTGCCTTCAGATGTCTCCTAAAAGTCTGGTACTGTAGTTTTTTCCCCTTTGTCACCTGGTGGGAGAGTGTTCCACAGGACAGGCGCCACTACCAAGAAGGCCCTCTGCCTGGTTCCCTGTAACTTCACTTCTCGTAGTGAGGGAACCGCCAGAAGGCCCTTGGCGCTGGACCTCAGTGTCCGGGCAGAACGATGGGGCTGGAGACGCTCCTTCAGGTATACTGGGCTAAGGCTGTTTAGGGTCAGCACCAACACTTTGAATTGTACTCGGAAACGTACTGGGAGCCAATGTAGGTCTTTCAAGACCAGTGTTATATGGTCTCGGCGGCCACTCTCAGGCACCAGTCTAGCTGCCACATTCTGGATTAGTTGTAGTTTCCAGGTCACCTTCAAAGGTAGCCCCACGTAGAGCTCATTGCAGTAGTCCAAGCAGGAGATAACTAGAGCATGCACCACTCTGGCGAGACAGTCCACGGGCAGGTAGGGTCTCAGCCTGAAAGACAACAAGAAGAACTCACTGATAGTATGCAAATCAATACGGCTTACTTGACCCAACAATACAAATGTCTCACACTGAATGCAGCTGATAAGTGGAAATGATTCTATGACCTGAAGAAGAGACGATGCATGCCCTTTTGTAACCCAAGAAAATCTTTAATGAAAATTATTATTTTAAAAAAAGCCAAGATACTATGAAGGCCAGTAGCATCCTCCATCAAAGGAAGCCAGAGGCATAATCATGGTTCTAGAATACATTCCAGTTGGGCAAAAGCACCAGAAGATGTTGCAAAACGGGGCCAGTGAGTGTTGCAGAATTTGGGGGGGGGGGTGTAGGAATGTCCCCCACTGCTAAGCTAGATGCATTGCAGCCATTTTGGACATTGGCCATCAAATCATGGTAACATCAGGTCTGATCCTAAAAGGCTGATAAATCTAGAGAGAGATAAGAGTTTTCACAAGGGCTGGTCAACTTTTTATAACAACTAGTTGGAGATTGTTATTGTTATTAGGGACGCAGGTGGCGCTGTGGTCTAAACCACTGAGCCTCTTGGGCTTCCTGATCAGAAGGTCGGCAGTTTGAATCCCCACGATGGGGTGAGCTCCTGTTGCTCTGTCCCAGCTCCTGCCAACCTAGCAGTTCAAGAGCACACCAGTGCAAGTAGATAAATAGGTACCACTGCAGTGGGAAGGTAAACGGTGTTTCCGTGTGCTCTGGTTTCCGTCACGGTGTCCCGTTGCGCCAGAAGCGGTTTAGTCCTGCTGGCCACATGACCTAGAAAGCTGTCTGTGGACAAACACTGGCTCCCTTGGCCTGAAACAAGATGAGCGTTGCAACCCCATAGTCGCCTTTGCCTGGACATAACCGTCCAGGGGTCCTTTACCTTTTTACCTTTACCTGCCCTCCCCCCGAGGTTCTTGGGAAGATTACAGCAAAATTGAAAACAGTCAACTCACAATCACAGAAATGAGGTGGGTCCTATAACAAGCATCTCCGGTGTCAAAAGTCAGAGCAACGAGGTGCATCTTTAGCATTCCCTGAAAGCCGTATAATGAAGGTATACTGCTCTCTTTTAGTACAATCAGCTCAGTACGTTCTCAGAGCCCAGGGCACTCCTTGGCAATTTTGCCTCAGGACAGCAATTAGGAAGAGGAAGAACTGCAAGTAATGGACTCCAGGAGAAAATTGTGAACGAGAAACCTGATTTAACCTCCAGGCAGTATGCCGGCGAGCACCTCTCATTAGGGATGCCAAACTCCTCATGGGAGGCACAATTTTGTACCATGTCTTCATATGATAAGATATTTAGGTAATGAAGCCTGGGGGTTTTAAGCACAACCTTGACAAAATAGCAACAACTGCAAAGTGTCAAAACAAGACAAGCCTGTTGATCTCTCCAGACATAATCATGCCATCTGTGTCATTTAATCTGCTTCACTTATTAGTGGATTAAGAGTTTAATTGTCTTGTAGCCTAAAATTTATAGATATATACTGAATCATTGGTACAGTTTTCTAGGGGCCTTTTGAAAGTTTAATCTCGTCCACAAAAACGAAAAGAAACCTGTTCTAACCTTAAACTATCCTCACAATCTCATGCATGTCTACTCATAAATTGATCACAGTGCGCTCAATGGAGTTTAAACCATGTTAAGAAAAGGTTTGTAGCCTAAATTTTTCTTTTGCAAGATTTTTTTGGGGGGGCGGGGCTGGCTAAGTGCCCATCATCCCCTATCCTTTGCATAAAGCATGTATTATTTGTTGGTGGGAAAAAGTATATACAAAGGAGAATGTCTGGATGCCAAAATCAGAGTTTGGGGCATGTACTCTTTGCATAGCTGTCAACTTTTAGATTTGAAAATAAGGGATCAGCAGCCTCACCTGTCCCAGGGACAGTCTACAGGATATCTAACAATACGGGATAGCAGTGGGAAGCAGTGGGAAACGGCGCTGGAATAAGGGAATTTCCTGCAAAAAAAGGGGAAGGTTGACAGCTATGACTCTTTGGTGAGAGAACCCCAGGTGAAATAAAGCCTTGTTTCACCCCAGCATAAGGACCCCCTCTCTCTTTCTTTCTCCCCCAGGATTTGAAGGCTGGTGTACAGAAGTAGGAGCAGACGGCCAAAGCAGGTTGGTGAGATGGTCCACGGCCTTCTACCTTTCTGAAACCAAGTTTCTCTTTGCCCAACAAGCCAGATCTGAAACTTACCATGCACTGAACTGGCATTAGGGAAAATGCAGGAACATTTAACAAAAAGCACATGCCAGCTACCTTCCAGTCACAATCATCTTTGACTTGATATTCCATCCAGGTTGAAGAATGGCAGAAGCACCTCTGTGACTTTGAACTGGGGACAGGGGCTGTTTTTCATTTCCTTCTTTTTCATTTCTTAGTATGTGTCTTGTACGTCTTCTGCAATTACTGTATACCATATTCAGTGCTGCGTTTGGGAGCCAAAACATTCATCTTGCAAGGCGTTCCTGATCTAAGGTATGACTGTACTAAACACACACACACTCCCTCCCTCTCTCTTTAGGATAGAAAATTCTAAAAGCAGACAGTCTGAAGACAGAGATCCCTTTAAGATCACATTCATTTCCCCTGTGTTCCATCTGCTTCTTGGCTACTGCTCATTGCCAGGCTGGGTTTACAGCTTCTAATACAGCACTGATGTTTGGATTTCATTCTTTAAAACAGGATTGTGCTGTTTTGGTCCAGACCACTAGATGGAAGCAAAAGAACAATGCATTTGTCAGACACTCAGCTTTTCCTGAGTTAGGCAGTAAGGCAACAAAGATTCCCATATCTGAATGTACAGCGAAGACAGGGCTTGATGTGCAAAGTGGAATTGCTAAAATAAATATTTTATAGCAACACAGTATGTGATGTGAGGGCTGAAAATTCTTGACAAATAGGTTTTGCTAAGCATCCTCTTGACCCAGCAGCTTTTTGTACCCTCGAGTAGCTACAAACTAGGTGAACAGAGGCTGGATTTTTTTTAAAAAAGCTGGATGAAAACGATAAAGGGTTGGGGTAGAAAGAAGAATGAGTAGGTGATGAGATAACAAGCATCCTGGTCTGCTTAGCCATTTATGTTTTGAGCTTCAGGACCAAAAGAGAAGGGAGGGGATCTTTTTCCAAAATCACAAGCAGCTGTGGGGAAGCTCCAGTTGGACTAGAGTTGCAGCTTTGGGACAGAGGGATGTTTGATTTCTCCTTACGCCACTTTCCCAATTTGTCTGTCCCCCGTCCCCCCTATGTTGGTATTTCCTCATGCGTTCTGTGGATTTGGTTTTATTGCATGCATAATTTATTGCTGCAAACTGTGGTCCTGGATTTCTTTTATTTTTTTAAATAACAGTTTTAATAGTATATTAAATAAATAATCTAGCGAGAGGAGAAGGGGAAGAGAAAGAGAGAAAAGTTGCTATAAAATCAAGTCCTGGTATCAGAAGCTGGTTTAATAGTCCAATATTGAACCATAGTTTCCTGGTTCAGATGTAACAGAAAACTGTGGCATAAACAAGCCTGTCTCAAGCACTGGAATTGGCCTGTGGCAGGAGGGAAGGCAGTGGGGAATTCTCAAGCACAATGCTTGTTCTGGCCATAATAAACCACACCGCTGCCAATCTTCCCCTTGAAGAAACGTTTCAGGTATTGGACTGATTCTGTAAAATAAATATGGTAAAGGACCCCATGATGGTTAAGTCCAGTCAAAGACGACTATGGGATGCAGAGTTCAACTCACTTCAGGCCAAGGGGGCTGGGGTTTGTCCACAGTTTTCCAGGTCATGTGGCCAGCATGACTAAACTGCTACTGGCGCATCGAGGACCGTGAGGAGTGCCAGAGTGCACAGAAACGCCATTGACCTTCCCGCCGCAGCAGTACCTATTTATCTACTTGCACTGGTATGCTTTCGAACTGCTAGGTTGGCAGGAGCTGGGACAAAGCAATGAGAGCTCATCCTGTCATGGGGATTCAAACCACCAACCTTCTGATCAGCAAGTCCAAGAGCCTCAGTGGTTTAGACCGGGCATGTCCAAAGCCTGTTTTGGGGGCCTAATTTGGCCCTTGCGGCAGTTTATTTTCTGGGGTAAAATCCTAAAAAAACCCTCAAGAATTTCAACCCTAATAAAAGCTCAACAACTTCAACAGTAAAAAAAGCTCAACAACTTCAATCAACAACTTCAGTCAAAGGTCAACAACTTTGGTCAGCCCTCATGGCCCTTCACTTCATCAAATCTAGCCCTCTTTGAAAAAAGTTTGGACACTACTGTTTTAGGCCATAGTGCCATCCGTGTCCCACTGATTCTGTAGGTCCTTCCAGTCAGTAATCACATGCAGCTGAGTGTATATGCTCAATATCTACAAGGTCACTGTTGTTATAAAGCCTCTCAATTTGTGAGAGGGATACAATGTTCCAGCCTATGTGAATGTCTGAATGATAAAGTGATTCCTGTAGATACAGAAGCTGGGCATTTCTGGTCTAAACTCACAGCTATTAGACATCACCAGGGATCTAGATACCTGCTTGCAAAAACACCAAATTAGTTTTTTTTAATCATTTATTTAGTTTTCAGTTTAGAGTTTTACAGTCAATTATCCAACAACCAACATAAAAACAGGATTCCAAAGGATCTCCCAAACTTCCCTCCTTCCCTTTGTGGGTCCCATTGTTAACCATTTCCTCCTGCATCTTTTATAATAATCCAAATCTTTTACATCTCCATTATATCCAAAATTCAACATTAAACTACAAGTGTTATTCCAATCCTACTAATGATTTTGGCTGTTTACAGTGGTTCTTAAGATAAATTATAAATCTTCCCCATTCCTTATTAAAAAATTGGCCTTCCTGATTTCTGATTCTTCTGGTCATTTTTTTGCCATTTCGGCATAATCCATCAACTTAATCTGCCTGGATTCTGATTCTCCAAGCATGTTTCCTGTCTCCCATTTTGATAAATGAGTTTGAGATGATCAGGAGGTGCCACTTTGTGCTGATGCACATCAAAGGGTGATGATGAATGCAATGTGCCTAGCATCTCTCCAAGACTACATTCTGTCCTTGCTTTGGCCTAGAAAACTTACGTGTCCTCAGACCTGTGTTTGAGCAGCAGCTGTAGCCAAAGTTCTAGGGAAGTAGAACTAGGTGGAATTTTACTGTAGCATTGAAATGAGACTTACTGGGGTGCACAAAGGAGCTATCATCCTCATGGCCACCACTTAAGTAATTTGAAGCAGCTAGCACAAGGGGCGCGGGTGGCGCTGTGGTCTAAACCGCTTAGCCTCTTGGGCTTGCCTATCAGAAGGTTGGTGGTTCGAATCTGCGTGACGGGGTGAGCTCCCGTTGCTCTGTCCCAGCTCCTGCCAACCTAGCAGTTTGAAAGCATGCCAGTTCAAGTAGATAAATAGGTACTGCTCTGGCAGGAAGGTAAACGGCGTTTCCGTGCGCTGCTCTGGTTTCACCAGAAGCGGCTTAGTCATGCTGGCCACATGACCCGGAAAAACTGTATGCGGACAAACGCCGGCTCACTCGGCCTGTAAAGCGAGATGAGTGCCACAACACCACAGTCACCTTCAACTGGACTTAACTGCCAGCGGTCCTTTACCTTCATCTTTTTAGCACAAGGATGGTGGGTATCTTGTGAATGAACGCTGCATAAGCTGGAGCAGAAACACAATGGCATTTTAAGTAGAGGTGCTCAAGGAAATCGTTCTTTGCCAGTTGCTCTGCAAACTCACCTGATCTGCATCTTCAGAACGAATGTGCCGTTATCCATCAGATTTCTCACCTCTCCAAATGTTGTGATGCAGTTCACAGCTCTGAAAACACGCCCAAATACTTCATTTATTTAGTGAATTTATATACTGCCCTATAACTGATGTATATTTTAGGATAAAATCATTTAGAAATACATGTTCCGAAAGAAAATGTTAGTGCTTTTTATGCATTTAATTACATATTTCCATGCGGCTTTTTAAAAAAATAAATCTATAATTGCAGATTAATGCAGAAACAGGGCAGAACTGACTTACGAATGAACAAATGCAAAACTGACACAGACAGAAATAGACTGATCCAGCCATCTCTAATTTCAGTCATATCTGGCATTTTAACC
>JAXCMG010009143.1:0-19960 GCA_034642415.1 Podarcis siculus | reverse complement strand
TGTGATCTGATGGTGAATTTGGGGTGACCCAATGCAAAGATCCTGAGGATCCATGTTGATCTATGCTTTGTAACCACATTTTAAGTGGGGAGCGAAGGAAAAACAAAGAAGGGACATGAGAGGGGTGTGCAGAGAAGCAGCTGGCTAAGAATGCAGGAGAGGGATTTAACCGGGAGGGAGGAAAGAAAGGCAAAAGTTTCCCCCCACCCAAGCCAGCCAGCCAGCCATCTCTCTCTCTCTCTCTCTCTCTCTCTCTCTCTCCCCCTCCCCCCCTTCTCTCTCTCCCTCCCCCCCTCTCCCTCTCCCTCCCCCCCTCTCTCTCCCTCTCCCCCAGCAGTACCGGAGCACAGAGAGGAGGAATTAGAAAGAAGGGCACTCTGCTTGCCTGGAGGGGAGGGGCTTTCCCTGCTCTTTGTTCCGTTTGAGCAAACACAGCAACGAAACAGAGAAGGGTGGGCAGTAAGACCCTGAGGCAGAATGCAGGAAAGCAGCCGCTTCCTCTTTTCAGGTTTCCCTTCTCCGTGAAGCACGGTTTGCTTTTTGCCTGATTTTTTGGCTCCAGGGACCACACATTCGCTCTATAACACGCACAGACATTTCCCCTTCCTTTTTAGGAGAAAAAATCTGCGTGTAATAGAGGGAAAAATACGGTAGATAAAGATTTCTGCCATTCTTTAAAACATTTTGCACTGAAGGCTTGAAACAAAAAAAGCATCTTTGGCAGCACATTCATCTTAATCACGGAAATCCAGCCCATTAATGACCATTTTAAATTTGACCATATCTCCAAATCTCTTTTAATTTCATTCCATAGTTTCTCATAATTATCTTTATATAAATTCAGATTTTTCCTGGACAGGTTCAGTCCCAGATATTTAACTTTTTTCACAAAATCTAGGCCCATTTTTTCTTGTAGTAATTTTCTTTCCTCGTTGTCCAGATTTTTCTCAATTACTTTGGTCTTGCTCTTGTTAAATTTAAATCCTGCTACCTGACCAAACTCTTGTATCAGCTCCAGTGCTTTAACTGCACTGGAGTCTGGATCTTGTAATGTCAAAACTAGATCATCAGCAAAGGCTTTTAATTTATATTGTTTCGATCCTACTTGTCAGGGAACTGACATCAGAGCCAGAGGTGGAGGCAAGGCTCTCAAGCGATGCTGGAGAAGGGCCCAGCAGGGAGAGAGGCAGCTCATCAGCTGGGGAAGGAAATCAGTGTAACACCAGGGATAAAGGGGGGCAGATGGGGGAATCGGCGAGGGGGCTCCAGGACTCCTCGCCAGAGACCAGCGGGGAGAGCATGGGTCCTCCGCTACCCACACCCACCCTGCGCAGAAGACTTCCGCGCAGGGAAAGTAGGCGTAGACTTGGAGTCAAAGAACTTCTTTGCTGGAAGAAGTTCAAGAAACGCCCACTGACGTATTCTGCTAGCGACTGAACAGCCACGAAGAGAATGGCTGTCCAGACAGAAAAGGTTTAACCAGGCAACCTAGCCTAGAGTGGCGGTAACTTACGCACGAGCAACCCCTAAAACCATTACACTACTGTAATACCTTTGACTTGTTCATCCTTTCTAATCATACTTAGTAAGACCTCCAGGACTGAAATAAACAGCAGAAGGGAAAGTGGGCACCCTTGCCTGATTCCCTTCTCAATTCTAATTTCCTCTGAAACCACATTATTTACAATGATTTTAGCCTTTTGTTCCAGATAGATCGCTTTAATACCATTTAAAAGTTCATGACCTATCCCCATACTCTCTAAATTATGTAACATGAAACTCCAAGATACATTGTCAAAGGCTTTCTCTGCATCAATAAACATTAACATTACTTTACAACTCTTTCTTGCTTCTAACTTTTCCAAAATATCCACGACATTTCTAATGTTGTCTTTCATATGTCTTCCAGGCAGAAATCCTGCCTGGTCTTTGTGAATATACTTAGATAAAGCCTTCTTTAGCCTATTGGCCAGTATATTTGCAAAAATTTTGTAATCCACATTGAGTAAGGATATTGGTCTGTAGTTTTTAACATTGGATCTATCTTGACCCTGTTTAGGAATCAGAGTAATATAAGCTTCCTTCCAGGTTTCAGGTGCTTTGCCCCCTCGCAGCATCAAATTAGATACTTCTACCAGAGGTCGGATAAGCCAGTCTTTCAGTGTCTTAGAATATTTCGCTGATAGACCATCAGGTCCTGGTGTCTTGCCCAGTTGCATTGAGTTTATTGCCTGTTCCACTTCCTGGTTTGTAATTAGACCTTTTAGTAGGGTCTTTTTATCCACCAGAATCTGCTGCAAACCATTAATCTTTATAAATTGCTCAATTTTTCCCATATCCTCATTATCCTTTTTATAGAGTTGTTTATAATATTTGTAAAAGCATTTTCTAATGGCTACAGGGTTCTCTACAGATTTTCCTTCTGCTACAATGTTTGTAATAGTACTTTGTTTTTGTCTCTTCTTTAATTGCCAGGCTAGTAATTTCCCACATTTATTTGCAGATTCAAAATTTCTTTGTCTCATCCTTCTTATCTTCCATTCAATTTCTTGATTTATTAACTGTGAATATTGCATCTGTAAGACCTTAATTTCTTTTTGGATCTGCAAATTCTTTGGGTTTCCTCTAAGCTTCTTCTCTTTGTCTTTTAGTTGTTCCATAATTTTATCTTTTCTCTCATTCTGTGACTTTCTCCTAATTGAGTTTTGTTGTATCAGAAACCCTCATTACGGCTTTGCTGGCCTCCCAAATAACCCTTGTTTCTGCTCCTTGATTCATATTAAGTTCAAAATAATCCTTTAGGGTTTTTTGGGCCTTATTGACAATTGAAGTACTTCACATCAAATCATCATTCATTCTCCATCTGAAGGAACCCTGAACAAACATTTTCAAATCCATAAAAACTGCATTGTGGTCAGAGTAAGTTTTAGGGCAAATTTCTGTTTTTGTTACTTTAGTAGCCAAGTCTCTGGATATCCATAAATAGTCTATTCTTGAAAATACCTAGTTTGCATCTGAAAAAAGTGAAGTCTCTTTCCATTGGATTTCTGATTCTCCATAAATCTGACAAATCAAAATTTTCAGTTAGATTAAAGAAAGTCTTAGGTAGTCTGCCAGAGTTTGATACCTTTGGTCTCTGAGTTCTATCCATCAAAGTAGATGCAACTCCATTCAAGTCCCCCATCAATATTATTTTGTAATCCATATATTCCAAAAGACTTGTTTCCAAGTTCTTAAAAAATTCCCCTTTGCCATAATAATAATAATAATAATAATAATAATAAATTTTATTTATACCCCGCCCTCCCCAGCCAAAGCTGGGCTCAGAGCGGCTAACAACAATCAAATAAAACAGTTGAATAATCACACATTCTAAAAATATTTTATTATAAAAATTAATTAAAATCAAATTGATGGCAACCGATTAGGCAAAATTCTGTGCAGGTTGCCAGAGGAGGGAGTCAGGCTGCACCCTGACCAAAGGCCTGGTGCATAGATTCCTAATAGCAAATATTTTTCACCATGTCTGTAATTTCGACTGGTATGTGTCTTCCTTCCTCATCTTTGAAAGCAAATTTTGGATTCCATTTTTCCTTAATATAGAAAACCACTCCTCTTTTTTTAACTTTATCAGAAGAAATGAATTCTTGGCCCAATCTTTTATCAAGATTTTTCTGTGTAGTCTTGTAATGTGGGCTTCCTGTAAACAAGTATATTCAAATTCTGTTTTTCCAAAATATGATAATTTTTCCCCTTTTGGGGGGTAAATTCAAGCCATTTACATTCCATGAATAGATTCTCAACGCCATATTGTCTACTTACGGGGACGCTGCCTCCGCTCCCAGCGGCTGTGAGGTTTGTAATCCAAGTTCTACTGAGTGCTTTTGCATAAATCTGTCCTTTTCATCAAGAGTCTTTATCTTTTGCTTTCTTCCTTCAAATTTGAAGGATAGGCCCTCTGGAAAGTCCCACCTAAAAAAGATGTTCTTTCTCCTCAGAATGTCAGTCAGGTCCCTGTACTGGGATCTCAGGTTCAAAAATTGCCATGGAATTTCTTTAAAGAGCACCACCGATTTATCAAGGATTTTAAGGCCTTTTTTATAATGCTGTCCCAAAATGATATCTCTTTGTTCCTTGGTCATAAAGACCACAATACAATCGTAGGTTATTTTGGTCTCTTTTTAAGGACCAAATCTGTAAGCTTTCTCTACCCAATCTTCCACTTTCTCTTTTTTCAGATCCCAAAAGTTCACAAAAGATCCTATCAAAGATTCTCTGAGTTTATCTTCTTCCAGAGAAGGGACCCCTCTCAATCTCAAATATGATTATTTCTCTCTCAATTGGAGAAAGGCGATTGAATTTGCATTTTCATACTGCAAACGTTCCAAATCTTGCACTCTAACATTCTCCAGCTGTGTCAACCTTGCATCATGTGTGGTTATCTCATCTTTCAAGTCAGTACTTAAATGTTCAATCTTTTTATCCAATTTGTCTATAGATGCTGTATTACGATCTAATCCTTCTTTAATATCATTTAACATTGACATCACCGACTCCTCAAATTGTGGTGCTGCTCAGCCTTTCTCTTTCTGAACTCATAGCTAAAGAATGTCAAGGTCAATCACACAGTCTGGCACAGTAAGGGAGGAAAACAAGTTCCCTCCACCAATCCCACTGCAGCAGCTTCCTTATTCTTTAAAACTGATTAAATACCAATGACAATAATGGCAAATAGAGAATTTTCCAAGGCTCCCCTTGCTCTGAGGGAGGAGGACACTTTTTAGCTACTTTAAAATGTTGCCAGGCAGCACAGGAAAGTTTGTAACCAACTCAGTAGAGACGGGGATTGAATGTTTCCACTTCCATTATGACGTCACAATGGAGACTAGACTTCCCTCCCGGGTGGTCTGCTACCGAAAGAGGATATCTCAGTCTTATTTACAGGTTTCCAAAATAACATAAATTTTCCAAAAAACCCTTTCCTCCTGGGGGGGGGGCAAAATTGCTTGCAGAGTTTTTAAAGGTTTTTCTTTCCTTTTAGGCTTCGGTCTTAGCGCACCAATTTTTACTTTGTTCAACAAAGGGGACTGACCTCCGTTTTTAAGTCTCCCTTTTCTTCCTAATTTTCCAAATTGAATTTTTAAGTACTTACAGTTCCAAATTTCAGTCTCTTTTTTAATGAAGGAATTGGCCACTCAAGATAGCCAGTCTCGGAGCTTCACTGCTTTGAAGGAAGCACTCGTTTCCGCTGTGCTGTGTCTCCAACCCCGCTCACTCTCGGGGCTCTAGTGAGCTTACCGGGGAGCAGGGGAGTCGCTAATGTGCACCTGCCGGAACACCAGGTCCTCAGAACACCCGATCTGAGGTTTTTTCTGGGGAACCGCGACGCTCTCGCGGTCTCCCCAACTTCAAAGCGCAGGGGCTCTTTCAGCCGAAAGAGCTCCCGACTGCCATAACTGGGCAACCAACCAGATGTCGTACCAAGTCTGGGTCTTTAATGCTTGTGTGGCAGGCAGAAATTCAACAATTTGGTTTCCTCATGATGGAGATGAGGAAAGAAGAAATGATTGCCTATTGAACGTCTTCCTGTCAGAGTATATGTTGGTGACAACTCTAAAGTCTAACACAGCAAAACCATAGTGCCTTTGGGATTCTTGGACAACCCATATCTAAATATTTAATTTGTCACAATCAGCTAGCAAAACTATTTCAGTTCAGGGAGCAGTCTTCATCGTTTTCAGAAACAATTTTTTAATTAAAAAACAACCCCTTGAATTGTTTTTGCAGAGATTAGGTTTTTTCTTTAACATTTAGCTTGCACTGCTTACAGACATTGCCTGCATTCAGGAATTAAGAGTCCCTTTAAGAACAAGATGTATGAAGAAAATATGCTGTGTCTTTAAAGTGTGTCCTATTTTGTTCACTGTGGGAATCATTTACATCTGCAAGGGTTTAAAAAAGGGAGAAAGATGAGTCAAAAGTAAGACAGAAATATTATTCTCCCTCCACCCTTTGTGTAGTTGTGCAGCACAGTCTTTAAACATATTTATTCAGATGTCAGCTCAATGAATTTAGTGAGACTTATTTCCTACTAAGTATGCATATTCTTATACTTAGGGCAGTGTTTCCCAACCTTGTGCCTCCAGCTGTTTTTGGACTACAATTCCCATCATCCCTTGCCACTGGCCTTGCTAGTCAGGGATGATGGGAGTTGTAGTTCAAAAACAGCTGGAGGCACAAGGTTGGGAAACACTGACTTAGGGGACCCGGGTGGCGCTGTGGGTAAAAGCCTCAGCGCCTAGGGCTTGCCGATCGAAAGGTCGGCGGTTCGAATCTCCGCGACGGGGTGCGCTCCCGTTGCTCGGTCCCAGCGCCTGCCAACCTAGCAGTTCGAAAGCACCCCCGGGTGCAAGTAGATAAATAGGGACCGCTTTCTAGCGGGAAGGTAAACGGTGTTTCCGTGTGCGGCTCTGGCTCGTCAGAGCAGCGATGTCACGCTGGCCACGTGACCCGGAAGTGTCTCCGGACAGCGCTGGCCCCCGGCCTCTTAAGTGAGATGGGCCCACAACCCCAGAGTCTGGCAAGACTGGCCTGTACGGGCAGGGGTACCTTTACCTTTACCTTTATGCATATTCTTGCTGGCAACAACTGAGATCCCAAGCAGTCTGAGCCTGCACAGAAAGGCAATGAGTTTTCTTTTCTGCAATCAGCCCCCTGTACCGCATCAAATGCTGGTCATTCTGGAGGCTCCCCTGACTTTCAGGAACTTTGGGTGTTTCAGGGAACCTTTATAGGAAGTGGGAAACCAGAAAAAATCCAGTGCATATGAATCCCAGCTAAATTTAATTCCTGCACCACTGTGCTTTTCCCTCTAGAACTGTGAAGCTTTGCAGCCTTCTCATAATAATGTTTTATCTAACTTTGAATATTCAGAATTAACTTAAAATCAGCCATGCACTCTTCCAAGGGTGACCACAGTCACAGTATGGTGAGAATGGGTTTGTCCTTAGTTTGAAAATGAGCTTTTTGTTTATTTGTTTTTTCAAATTCTTAGATCACATGATACAAAGCCAGTTGGGCACATTGCATGTCAAGGCCCCGAGCCCTCCCCTGTCTGTTGAATAATAAAACACACGGGCACCAGTATTTTGGGTTAATGGGATAATTAAGGCCACAACTTTATTGGCTACAGAATATGAGTGGTATTGGCAATGGAACTGAACCGCAGGTAGTCTCAAAAGGGTCAACCAACCAGTAGGGGGAGCCCTGTTGATGTACATCAACTGAGGGCTCCCCCAGGGTCCCTGTTGGGATCATGGCATGGGTTTCAGACCCGGGCTTCGGACGAGATCCACACCCCCAGATCCCTTTGACAGAATACCCTTAAAAGGGGAGGGGCAGGTGAAGGCCACACCTCCCCTCCCATAAACCAGGTTTTACCAATGCCTAACCTCCAAACCTTACAAAGTTGTGACGGTTGCTATGAGGCAGGTGAAAACCACATGGCTGCTGCCAATTTGCCGAGTGAGAAAATTCCTACGTGGCCCCCTCAACAGGTGACCAACCATTGTCCATAGCAAGGCCAAGATGGCAAACGCATGAAAATAGGGCGGGAGGGCGGGAAATCTGTCAGAGGAGAAAGAAGGCAGGAAGACACCCCCCCGGCCCTCTGACTGTTTAAATAGCACAAGCCACATCCCCAGTCGACCGGATTGGTCGGCCGTGGGGCATGATGCAACCGGGGCTCCCTGCGACATGGGTGGCATTGCCACGCCCGCCCCCCACCCATGTACATGGGGAGAGCACATGGCCTGCCTGCAACACCCCCCCCCGAGAGGGGGAGGGGCTTTATTTGGAAACTTCTGCTTGGGGGTACAAGGTGCAAGGGCTTTGCTCTTTACTGGAAAACAGGAGAATTTGTATTTTCTCTCTCTCGTGATAGAACTGGATCACACAATCAAATTGATTGACAGCAGATTCAGGACAGACCAGAGGAAGTTCTATTTGACATATAAACTCATTCTCTCCTCTCCTCTACCCACGCTTGTCTAGTCTACTGTCCTTAATAATCTGCTAAGGAATAAAACCAGAGACCTGCTTAATACAGTGGTGGTTGAAGTGACAGGTAGAGGAATAGAACACGAGATATAATATCCACATATAGTTTTGCTGGAATGTTGAAAGCAAGAAGCAGAATCAAAAAATTGCTCCAGTTCAGTAAGGGAGAAAATTATACTCTGTATTAGGAAACATAGGGTGATTACTGCTGATACACTTCGCCATTTTAGGACAATTGCTTCCAATATTTGTCCTCCTTCTAATTTATTTTGCTATGAGTAATGCAGTTTATGGTTAGGCAAAATCTTTTTTGCTGCCCTGCTTGCCATTTAGTTGTTCATTCATTCCTGAAAATTTTGCATAAATAAAAATGAGGCTGATCAAATTCTTCTCCTAGATCAGGCTTCCTCAACCTCATCTCTCCAGATGTTTTGAGACTACAATTCCTATCATCCCTGAGCACTGGTCCTGCTGTGGGAATGTTCAGGAGTGCAGGAGAGGATATATTGTGGGATTATATCCTAATCCAACTTGTGCTAACAAGTTTCCAAAATATCAGCAGAGTTTATAAACATTCCCTTTTAAAGTTCGCAACGGTAACGTCTGCACAGGTTCGCTAGAACCTCTATAATAATTACTCTGGTAATTTCCCCTTTTGTTCCCTCTTAAAATACAAGACATGACACAGTCTTTATAAAAGTATAAAAGAGTTTACTCACGTTCTGTTCACAATATGATCCCAGAAGGCAGACAGGCTTAAAAAGGTAAAATACATTTAAAATCTATCTTATAGGAAGATAGTCCTTTCCTCCTCTCTTGGCTGAGAGCCAAGAGGGCATGTTGCTTCTTCGAAGGAAGATGGCAGAGAGAGAGAGATGGCTGCCTGCCCTGTGCTTTTATCATTTACCTGCACAGGTGAGGCCACACCCACCTCTGGTCACATGCGGAGGAAGTCCGTCCCCAGGAAGTTTACCTGCTTGCTGGACAGACAGTGGCAGTTTTCGTAACAGTGGCAGCCTTGAAGTGTCCATCAGTGGGTCCCAGTCTGAGCTGGGAGTGGCAGTGGGATCCTCCTCTAGGGCATTATAATGCGGATCTGAACTCAGGCTGGCCCTAGAACCTGCCTGTTAGTAAGAAGATGGGGTGGTTAAAAAAGATCTGCCTCTTCAGCCATAATTTGAGGAGGTACATCAGGGTTTAGAGTCATGGTTCAGCTATCATTCTACAGCTGAACCACACCCACAACTCAATAGTGACCTTTTTTCTTCTTTTAGTGACAAAAGTGAATAGCTACAGAAAGGGCAAGTTTAGTAATGCCATTGACCACGAGTGTGGAACCATTTTCAGTTCAATGGCTACATTCCATTCTGGGCAATCTACCAGAGGCCCCATGCCAAGGTGGGCAGTTGTATGTTAATGTTGTATCAGTACAACAACCCTGTAATTTATGCCGTTCTGGCCTATATTGTAGTTGTGGGACTGGAGCTTGACAGAATAGCAGTATGACTAACACCACCTGATAAAGTGGTTTGTGAGCATAAACTAGAATCCAGAGCTTCCCATTTCTTTAAACCAGGGAAAGGGAATCTGTGGCTCTCCAGGTGGTTCTGCATTGCAATTCCCATCCTCCTTGACCAGAGGCTGATGAGAGGGGTTGTTCACCAATATCTGGTGAGCCACAGCACCCTTCCCATTCTAAAGAAGGCTACTGCAATGCAAATATACAAGGCAGCAGCCATGCAGCAAGAACAAAAAGTACACTATTTTTTTTACTAATATTGCACTACATAATTAAGACTACTATAGTGCAGGTTTAGTGTATTTTTGAAATGAATGTTCGATGTTGACCAAATTTAGCCTTATACATGGTTAATTTTATTAGTTTGAGATAAGGGCATCTTTCTTTGTCCCATAATTATTAAATGATCAGGACTGCAGGATGGGGAGACGAAACCATCTATTTCTTGTTTTATTTTTACCTGACAATTCATTTGCTGAAATTAATGCTCTTTCATGTGAGTTTGTCACAGTTGAACCCTGCCAGCGACTAAATTGGTGTCACATGGCACTTTTCTAAATAATTGAGCTGGGTGAAATAATGAAGGTCTAGGAATAAATACAGACCTTCTAATTAATTCCAGGCACAAGATGCATCCCTAGATGATAGGAACAAATGTGCATTTAATGTGTATCATTTGCTTTGCAGAAGTGTTCTTCATTTGTGGCTATCGGTTGTGATTTGGCAGGCAAAAGCCATGCTCCAAACATCTCTGTGGCTCCTCATTTTTCCCTCTCCTGTGGACTTTTACACACTTTGCAGTTTCGATTTAAAGAGCTGGCTCACACATGAATGTTCCCCACTGGATGAATAGGAAACCAAGTGATGACAGACATATGTGAATGAGTCCTCTTAGATCTGACACTGCAGACAAACTCTCATATCACTCACAGGGCAAGGCTTTCCCAGTGACTCACATATTCAGCTGCCATCAAGGCCCATTTCAGATACTTGTTGTTGTTGTTTAGTCGTTTAGTCATGTCCGACTCTTCGTGACCCCATGGACCAGAGCACGCCAGGCACCTCTGTCCTCCACTACCTCCCGCAGTTTGGTCAAATTCATGCTGGTAACCTCGAAAACACTATCCAACCATCTCGTCCTCTGTCGCCCCCTTCTCCTTGTGCCCTCCATCTTTCCCAGCATCAGTGTCTTCTCCAGGGAGTCTTCTCTTCTCATGAGGTGGCCAAAGTACTGGAGCCTCAGCTTCACGATCTGTCCTTCCAGTGAGCACTCAGGGCTGATTTCCTTAAGAATTGATTGGTTTGTTCTTCTTGCAGTCCATGGGACTCTCAAGAGTCTTCTCCAGCACCATAATTCAAAAGCATCAATTCTTCGGCGATCAGCCTTCTTTATGGTCCAGCTCTCACTTCCATACATCACTACTGGGAAAACCATGGCTTTAACTATACGGACCTTTGTTGGCAAGGTGACGTCTCTACTTCTCAAGATGCTGTCTAGGCCTGTCATTGCCCTTCTCCCAAGAAGCAGGCGTCTTTTAATTTCGTGGCTACTGTCACCATCTGCAGTGATCATGGAGCCCAAGAAAGTAAAATCTCTCACTGCCTCCATTTCTTCCCCTTCTATTTGCCAGGAGGTGATGGGACCAGTGGCCATGATCTTCGTTTTTTTGATGTTGAGCTTCAGACCATATTTTGCGCTCTCCTCTTTCACCCTCATTAAAAGGTTCTTTAATTCCTCCTCACTTTCTGCCATCAAGGTTGTGTCATCTGCATATCTGAGGTTGTTGATATTTCTTCCGGCAATCTTAATTCCAGCTTGGGATTCATCCAGCCCAGCCTTTCGCATGATGTATTCTGCATATAAATTAAATGAGCAGGGAGACAAAATACAGCCTTGTCATACTCCTTTCCCAATTTTGAACCAATCAGTTGTTCCATATCCAGTTCTAACTGTAGCTTCTTGTCCCACATAGAGATTTCTCAGGAGACAGATGAGGTGATCAGGCACTCCCATTTCTTTAAGAACTTGCCATAGTTTGCTGTGGTCGACACAGTCAAAGGCTTTTGCATAGTCAATGAAGCAGAAGCATAGGCGCCGACTCCATGGGGCCTGAGGGGGCCCGAGCCCCCTCAAAAATTCGTTTGGGGGGGCTCTGCCCCCCCAATAATTTAAGAAAATTATTAGTTATATTATGCTTTGTAAAATCATAATTTTACAAAGGGCAGGGCAGGACAGGAAGAGCTGAGGGGGGGGGACAGATGGAGGGAGGGAGGGAGGCGGCAATTCCCGGCGAGGAGCTGCAATCACTTTCTCTTTCCCTCTCCAGCCTCGCTCCCAACTTACTGGCGACCGGTGCCGCAATCAGCGTGCCGATTTCACTCCTTGGCTCATAAGCTCAATCAAAGAATTAAACAAAGCTTGAAGGTGTTGGCAGGATTAATGGTGGGGAAAGTGACTCGCCTGTCCCCCCCCCCCGCAGCTTCTTGTAGACTCTGGTGTGTGTGTGTGTGAGAGAGAGAGAGAGACAGACAGACAGACAGACAGACAGAGTACATGTCCTTCCTTTTCCATTTTTTACCTTCCCTCTTCTAACCCTCAGCCGCTCTGAAAACTCAGCTAAACACTCAGGAGACCAGCCTGGGGGTGGGAGCTGGACGGGTGTAGAGCTGACTTCATTGGGGGGGGGGATGTCTGCGTAAGGGGTCCTCACCCGCAATTCCCAGTGTTGTTTTCTCAGGAGTTCCCTTTCACAGCCACATTCATAATCAGGTTCTCCTGCTTTACAGTTCTGACTCCCCCCCTCCAAAAAACCCCTTCCTGTTGCCTGTCAAAAATGTAGATTTTGTAAATTATGCAGGGGGCTCCTCTGTGCCGTTTCTGTACAGCCCCTTTCACTACGTTTTGTACACTGTGTATCTGAAGAAGTGTGCATGCACACAAAAGCTTATACCCAGAACAAACTTAGCTGGTCTCTAAGGTGCTACTAGACAATTTTTTTATTTCGACTGTGTCAGACCAACACGGCTACCTACTTGAAACTTTATTGTAAATAATTCTTGTGGTTCTCTAATGGAAAATGGTGTGAATATAATACTGTCTTTAGTTTAAAAGTTGCTTGTTGCATAAAAATTCTCAATGTAACTTAAAAGCTTTAAGAACTAAAGAGTAAGACCTGTTATTTCTCTCTTGAACCCTCTTGATATGGGGGCTGCCCCCTCACTGTGCTACAGGGCTGCGCAAAGGGTGGTGGAGACCACTGGTTCCTTCAGTTTCCTCCTCATTTTGTGGCTCTTTGTCTCCCGACCACTGAGCAGAACTGCCTGTGTTGTTTAGCCAGATGCCACAACCAGAGGCAGCCTTGCTCTGAGCTCTTGTGGCTTGAAGTGGGGGAAGCCCCTGCCCTGGGAGGGGAGGGTCTTAAAAGTGGATCCCATTTGATCTTGCCTGAAAGAAAACCAAACCGACCATCACGGCGTATGTAATTCAAGCAAACTCATCTTGCAGGTTTACGCTTCCTTGAACTTTGTTTTCCACAGTGGATCTCCCTCAGCAGGTGGTAGATTCTACTTCCTTGGAGATTTGTTAGCAGAGGTTGTATGGCCATCTGCCATGGATGCTGCAGTCAATATGCCAGCATCGCAGGGGGGGTTGGACCCTCAGAGTCCTGTCTATGGTTTTTATTTTAGTTTCCTAGTTGTTTTGAGATGAGTCCCTGGGCAAACTCAAGCGGGCTTCTTCCTCCTTGAGGTTGAAGTTGTCCAAAGTGCATTCAACACAGTTTTCACAGGGTCCTCAAGGACCACCTCTTTCTCTATGAACCTACCTGGACCCTGAGATCATCTCCTTCCTGTGCCGCCTCCTCTAGAGGTCCGGAGGGCGAAGGGTGGCATCAATGCGAGAACAGGGCCTTCTCTGCAGTGGCTCCCTGTCTGTGGAAGGCTCTCCCCAGGGAAGTTCGCCTGGCACATTCATTATTCACCTGTTGACTAAGTCAGGCAAAAACATTCCCTTTTAACCAGGCCTTTGGTTGATTTGATTGACATCCTTTTAAAAGTATGGGGTTTTTTTGTGGGGGGGGGGTATTGGCTTTTTTATTATTGAATATTTTGTGGATTTATATTTTGATTTTGTTCTGTCAGCCGCCCTGAGACCTCCAGGTATAGGGCAGTATTTTCTTTAATGTCTTCATTGACATCCAGTTTTGGTGAGCTTTAGAAGAAGAAGAAGAAGATAGGGCGGTTGTGATGGGATGATGAGCTGCTTGTGCGTAAAAATCCTAGTCCCTCAGAGTTTGGTTAAGTCCGCAAACCTCTGTCTATAACGGAGCCCCTTAAGCATGGCTCCGTCAGTCGCTAGCAGAATCCGACAGTGGGCGCTTACGGAACCTCTTCCAGCATAAAAGCTCCTTAACGGAAACGCGTCTTCTGGACTCTCGGCGCGACAGTTTCCGACGAGGAGTGGGCGTCCCTATAGGAGGTCCTGAAACCTCCCCACTGTTTTCGCTGGAAGTGTCTCTGAGCCATCCCTCCGACTCACTTTCCCTTGGAGCTCCTTCTCTCCCCCTGCTGGTTCCCTCCTCAGCTGCCAAGTCTCTCCCAACCTCTGTGAGCCCTTCCACCTTCTGTCCTTCCGATGGCAGTTCCCTGACAGCGGTATATAAATTCAATAAATAATAATAATTATACATCCCATTTCTGCTACCTGAGGCAAAGCAGGAATAGCCTCCTCTTCCCCTTTTAGCACTGTGCCCCTCTACCTTTCCCCACAGAAATGCCCCATCTCTCGCTGAACTCGACTCAGCTTTTCCCTCAGAGGGGGGTGTCCTGGTGGGGGCAGAAGCCCCAGGTATGATGCTGAATTCTATGATCAGCTCCCTCCCTCCCAAGTCTTTGTGAGCTCTTTCTGTGGGTCTCGGATAATCTCTAAGCAGAGAATGTGTTGGAAGGAAGGCCTCATCCTTATGCCCAAATCTGTGAGGCCTTTCTTGGTACTGACAGAGTCATCTTTTAAAATTGAGTTTATATCCCAATAATTTAAGAAAATTATTAGTTATATTATGCTTTGTAAAATCACAAAATTATGTTGGTATTTTTTATTTTCCTTGTTTGACGATAGTTACCTTTTAAAATACATTCAGTAATGAGTTAAAACAAATAATTATTACGGTAGTAAGCAGGTTAACTGAAAAGAGTGGTGTGAATCATGATAGTGTTACGGTGCTGCGGGCACACTTAGAATTTGTCCCGGTGCGCAAGCCTTCGTGTAAAGTCTGGCGGGCCAGCGCTGCGGCTGCGGCGACATCAAAAGGACTGGAGCAGAAGCGCCTGGAATCCTCCACCTCGCGTCGCCTTGACGCTTCGAGACAATATGGCAGGACCCCGGTATGGCCCCCCCCCAATATTTTTTATAAGTTGGCGCCCCTGAGCAGAAGTAGATGTCTTTCTGGAACTCTCTACCTTTCTCCATAATCCAGCGCATGTTTGCAATTTGGTCTCTGGTTCCTCTGCCTCTTCTAAATCCAGCTTGCACTTCTGGGAGTTCTCGATCCACATACTGCTTGAGCCTTCCTTGTAGAATTTTAAGCATAACCTTGCTAGCGTGTGAAATGAGTGCAATTGTGCGGTAGTTGGAGCATTCTTTGGCACTGCCCTTCTTTGGGATTGGGATGTAGACTGATCTTCTCCAATCTTCTGGCCACTGCTGAGTTTTCCAAATTTGCTGGCATATTGAGTGTAGCACCTTAACAGCATCATCTTTTGAAATTTTAAATAGTTCAGCTGGAATACCATCACTTCCACTGGCCTTGTTATTTGCAGTGCTTTCTAGGGCCCATTTGACTTCACTTTCCAGGATGTCTGGCTCAAGATCAGCAACCACACTACCTGGGGTGTACGAGACATCCATATCTTTCTGGTATAATTCCTCTGTGTATTCTTGCCACCTCTTCTTGATGTCTTCTGCTTCTGTTAGGTCCTTACCACTTTTGTCCTTTATTATGGTAATCTTTGTACAAAATGTTCCTTTCATATCTCCAATTTTCTTGAACAGATCTCTGGTTCTTCCCATTCTGTTGTTTTCCTCTATTTGTTTGCATTGCTCGTTTAAGAAGGCCCAAAGCACTAGCAAATGAAAGCAGCCCCTTGTTGTTGTTTAGTCCTCCCACATAGCCCTATATACAACCAGCATGCCCTGGCTTGTGTACTCCTGCAAATGGGGCAGACAAACCTCTAAATCATGCACAAGTGGGGAGAGCTTTTAAGCTCTCTGTCTTGCTTAGTGGACTCTGGGAGGCAATAATTTTGTGAGGCTTTCCAAGATCTAACAAGAGCCTCCCAGAGCCTGGCAAGCAAGTCTGAGAGCTTAAAATCTATTTCCATGCTTGGAGAGCCCTGCACAAAAAAGGCTTTGAAGCTCTCTGCCTTCTGTGCATTTAATTTCTGTTATTTCAACTGGCCAGCCTTTCAACTGTGTAAAGTTGATATCACGCGTGTTCAATGTGTGCAAGATGTGATATTGCATGGTTAAATTGCACGTGCCCTCCCCTCCACAAATTCTGCACTGCTGGCAAGACCTTTGGCGTCACTTTTCCTTTTAGTTAATGCATGCCATTATTTTTGTCAGCAAACAGAAAACTATTTTTGGTTTTCCTTTGGGGCATGGAAATCTTAGTAACTTTTAAACTGCTACTCAGAGGTTCACCAAATCAGTAAGAGGGCAGGCTCTGCAACTAGTCTGAATAAAAAAACAGCAGTAATTTTTTCAAAGTTGTAAAGAATTATGTGATATGGTTTCTTTTGTAGTAGATTTGTATTTGTGGCAATTTTTATCAGGTAAGTTTTTAATTTGGCTGCTGAGTAGACCTCATTAGGTCAGTCATATACATCAAGCCTTAAGTTATTAGCCTCCGAGATGCTATTTTTATAAATTACTATATAGAATTTTGAGGCTATAACAACGAAACTTTTTTTCTGATACTTGCCTTAACTATAGGAGCACTCCTGTGCTCCTATAATACAACCTTTGCTTGTGTTATCAAATCCTAAGTGATTTCTTTGGATCAATTATCATATTCATAAGTATTATACAGATTCAATCTGTGACAGAAACATATTGCTTCTTTGTCAAATCAGAAATTGTTTGTCTATTCCCTGCAGCACTTACCATTTAAGTACCTAAATCTGGATTTATCTCAATAACCTGAGGCATAGTTTTTAAATCTTTGACTTATTTAATTAGAAATTATCTCATTTTTATAAAGCAATTCTGTTTTATACTCTATTTGCCTGGATTTACATTCAGACCTGAATTAATTTAATCAGAACAGTTATTTCCAAATGTTTAGTGTCAATGCTAACGCAGAAGCATCACAGAACTTACTTTTTTACCAGCATTCAGTGCTTTTGGAGGACATTTTATTTATAAGTAACAAAATGGTGAGCAGAAGAAATGGGAGCCAGGTGCCTTGGGAGGGCCACATAATCTGTGAACCCAGTTCTTTCAGCATTTATCTTCTTTCAGCGCCAAGTGGCAAAGCCAGCAATCTGTCCCCTGATGAGTTTTCCTGGGCTCTGTGCTACATAACACCCAGCATTCTGTGTCTTTGGGATTATATGGCTTTCAACAATTCTGGAAAATGTCTTGAAGTAAATTCCTAAGCAATGTGATGGTCCGCTGTAAACAAAATTAGTAGAGAAGAAGCTTAATGCTATATATCAGTTACAAAAAAATAAATAAATAAAAATTGTTAAGTCACAAATAATCTTACAAAGAAAGAACCCACCCAGGAAGGGTTGTCTGGTTGTATTTACACAGTTCCACTTGGCTTATGATGATGAAATAGCTTGCCTAATGATGGGAACTGGTGTTCATACAAGACATCCTGTTGTCAAGCTTGGTTCTCCTCAGCCTGTTCTCAAGTATGCATAGTTTGCCCAGTGAATTGTCTTCTTGTAATTGTGAAATTTATTAAGGTTCGGTGCATAAGAACAAAGTTGGGAGAATGGTCGCGTCTGTATTGTCAGACACAGGGCAAGCATCAGATTTCAGTGGGGACTTCAGCATGATTGATTGATTGATTGATTGATTCATTGAGTTTTTATATCACATTACCCCCTGGGCCTGAGGTTCGCCAGCCCTGGCCTAAAATAAATATGAGTGCCCTTAACATACATTTTCACCATTAAAACCCTCTCAGCTGATTTTAACTAACTTAATCAGCAGATCAATTAACTAACGTTTTAACTATTTAGGATTAGTTGAATCAGTTGATTCAGAGTTTTCTTGTTAATAATGGCATTAGATTAAAATGCACAAATAGAAGCAAAGTCCTATATTGGACATATATCTCTGTTTGCTTGGGGAACATAATTCTAGTATATTTTCTCTGTATGCCATATTCTTTTCTTCTCATCCCCATCAAAATGCTCTAGGACTAAGTGCCATTGCCGCTTTGAAGCTCACGAAGGCCAACATGAAAAACAAATCCATTAGCAAAAGCAATCGAGCATCACTTGATAATCACACAGCAACTACATGTAATTATCAAATGGCTATCGAGCTGTAGAGTCACTGGCACTCTAAATTAAGAGGCTGGTAATGAACCCAAGCAAGCCATGAACTCTTTGGAACATGAGAACAAGAGGCAATGCAAATGGCTGCAAAACAATGGTAGGCAGCTTACAGTGCTGTGTGTGTAACGCTGAAGTCTGTTCATTTTGCAAAACCAGAACAGAAAGGAATGGTGCTTTTAAGGCTGCAGTCTCTACCCAGTCATGACCTGCTCTTGGGAAAACAATCAGCTAAAATATATATCTATATTTTGCTCTTATATAGAGAACGGTGAGTAAGCTTGTTGAGCCTTGGCAAAAAGACTTTTGTTTGGTTTGGTTTTGTAAAACAATCCTCTATAAAAGTTTGACCTACCTTCTTGCAAATCCTGTTCATATTCTGCAATATTTTGCATAGCACACTCCTCTTCCTCTGGCCACAGGTAGGAGCAAGGAAGTGTATATCCATCTTTTCTGACCACTGGTCTTAGTGGGCAATTACAGTGGTACCTCAGGTTAAGAACTTAATTCATTCTGGAGATCTGTTCTTAACCTGAAACTGTTCTTAACCTGAGGTACCACTTTAGCTAATGGGGCCTCCCGCTGCTGCTGCACCGCCACCGGGCGATTTCTCATCCTGAAGCAAAGTTCTTAACCTGAGGTACTATTTCTGGGTTAGCAGAGTCTGTAACCTGAAACATCTGTAACCCAAGGTACCACTGTACTCTGGCTTTTGATATTTCACGGGACATGACCCACAGAACATTTCAATAATATTTTCATGCCCGTAAAGGTTAGAAATTTGAGCACAAATACTGCAACATCTCATTGATTACAAAGTGACAGAGTGTTTCATTACTCTTTCTTTTATCCATTCAAATTGCTACCCAGGTCTGAATCCTGCAGTCTGTTCAGATGACACCTGCTAGAAATATAGAAAACTTAGTCTGCCATCCTCTACTGACATAGCTGGAAGTAAGCCCCATTTAACTCAATGGGACTTACGTTCGAGTAGATATATATAGGGTTGTGCAGTTGGAAAATGAGATGCGTAGTTCAGTATGTGAACTAGAATTCCTCAGTTCTGCAGCAACTTGCCAGGTGCAAGTCTCCTTGCTGCCCATTTTCTCTCCCAAGTTCCCCCTTGGATTTCTTCCTCTGGTCTTCACTCCTCTCCCCATGTTCAGGTGGGCCCAGCACTCTTCCAACACAGGGATGCTTCCAATCTCTCCCTCTATTTTCAAGCCATTGCATTTCTGTTGCTCTGTTTGTTTTTCTTTCAAAATCTTATATCGTGCCTGCGCATCTTGTGGTAGATTTGAGTCCCTTCAGTACCTCTCCACCCCGCCCTTCCCTAATACCATTCCATACTCATACATTTCAATATGTGTGATCATACATATGGCCTTTTGTCTCTGGTGTGTTACCATCTTGATACAGAATCGCATGTGTGCATGTCAATGAAACACCACACAAAATAAATTGCATCTAGATCGCTTTCTCTCTCTCTTTGGCAGCATTTGAACAGTACATATGTGTGCATTGACAGTATGGGGAGGGAACATGCAAATGAACTGAAGGAACAGAAAGCTGTGGCAAACCGCACAATTCTGGAATTGATTTTAGAAATTAATTATAGAATTAAGAAGGAGAGGAATGCAAAAGGAATGAAATCTGGGAGGGAGGCAATTCTCTTGTCCCTGTTCTATCAGTGTTTTATCACTCAGTGTCAACTGACCTACTGTGTGTTTGTGCCCCTGCCTCCTTTCCTGTGACCACCCTCTTCCCCTTGTCATCTCATCTGTCCTCCCAGTTGAACGACGTGGCCCAGGGAGA
>JAXCMG010009129.1:8575-25271 GCA_034642415.1 Podarcis siculus | reverse complement strand
TGAATAAATGTTTACTCCCAGCATCTAGTGCTTAAACCAAAGGGAAGCACTATCTCCATATTGATGCAGTGGGAAGGGGGTGGGGTGGGGAGACTGCCTGTCCAAAGGAAAAAGAAGAAGAAGAAGAAGAGGAGGAGGAGGAGGAGGAGGAGGAGGAGGAGGACAACGACAAGGAGGAGTTTGGATTTGAGCCGAAAGACTTCAGAGAAATGTGACTAGCCCAAGGTCACCCAGCAGCTGCATGTGGAGGAGCAGGGAAGCAAACCCAGTTCACCACATTACGAGTCCACCGCTCTTAACCACTACACCACACTGGCTGATGTTGTTTCATTCCCCTTCTTTTTTTTGTTAGAGTGTATATTAATTTCCTGGGGACGCAGGTGGCGCTGTGGGTAAAAGCCTCAGCGCCTAGGGCTTGCCAATCGAAAGGTTGGCGGTTCGAATCCCCACGGCGGGGTGCGCTCCCGTTGCTCGGTCCCAGCACCTGCCAACCTAGCAGTTCGAAAGCACCCCCGGGTGCAAGTAGATAAATAGGGACCGCTTACTGGTGGAAAGGTAAACGGCGTTTGCGTGTGCTGCGCTGGCTCGCCAGATGCAGCTTTGTCACGCTGGCCACGTGACCCGGAAGTGTCCTCGGACAGCACTGGCCCCCGGCCTCTTAAGTGAGATGGGCGCACAACCCTAGAGTCGGTCACAACTGGCCCGTACAGGCAGGGGTATCTTTATATTCAGAGAGTTGAATATCATCATCATCATTTTTAATTTGTATACCACCTTTCTATCTTACAATACTCAAGGCTGTTTACAAGCTGAAGAAACAAAAAATGTACATCTTATAACAATCGAATGCAATACAAAAATGTGATAATAAAACATAACTTTAAAATAGGCAACCACCATCAAAAAAGTAACATTCAACAATCATTAGAATAGTATAAAATAGTAATATCAACATATAAAAGTTAAACAAAAACCCACTCAACAATTATGACACTATCTAAACTATAATCAATAAAACAACATGAATATGGCTATCATATCCTCTTTTCCAGGTTAAACATACCAAATTGCCTCAGCCATTCCTTACAAGGCTTGCTTTCCAGTTCCTTGGTCATCTTGGTTGTTCTCCTGGTATATACATTCCAGAGTTAGATAAAAAAGATTCATACACTTTCTGATAATGAAGTCCCTCCTGCTTCCATAAAAGATTGCCTATAAATGATCATACCTGAGCTATCTGGAGTCAGTTATACTGAGGACCCCTCAACTGGATTCGCAAAGGTTATTATAAGATGGGTCAGCACCACTCAATAAGGTCCTGAACATAGAACAACCCCCTGGATGTCCACCCCTTGCACTGGAGATATTTGTTTTGATCATTCCTCCATCTCTTCCATGTTGCTCAGGTTGCACACAGAAATGACATATTTATATTGTTCTGTATGTACCGTATTTTTCGCTCTATAACACGCATCTGACCATAACACGCACGTAGTTTTTAGAGGAGGAAAACAAGAAAAAAATATTCTAAACGAAACAGTGGATGTATGATTTTTATGGTTCATGCTGTGGCCACAGACATGTGATCTGACAGTGAGTTTGGAGTAGCCCAATGCAAAAATCCTGAGGATCCATGTGGATCCGTGCTTTGTAACTGTCCATTAAACTTTAATTAGTTTAATGTTAAGTAAACGTCCAGTGCGCTTCCAATGCCATAAATCTTATATCAGCAGAGAATTTCATGCAGCGGTCGAAGGAGGCAGGAGAGGCAGTACCTTTCAATGAAGAATCCTGGAGCAAGCACTTTGGAACTCAGGAAAAAACTTTATTTACAAAAGAAAAACCCTGGCGATAAAGCACACATACTTTATCAGTCTGCGAGTCAGGTCAAAGAGGGAGAGGCACACGGTGAACTGACTCTTTATACAAACAAACTCACATTCCTGGATGCTTAATGACTTCCAGCTGCTCAGTGATTAGAGCGACTTCTTACCTCTTAACCCTTTAGTACCAACACCCCCTCTCGCTCGTAACACTGAGCTGTACCAACCTTAATTCAAATTTAAACCTGAACAGAAATATTTATGAGATTGCGGACTCAAAGCTTTTGTAAAACCGTCTGTGAGATTTTCTTTGCTTGGACAATACTTTAGTTCAATTAAACCTTGTTTTACACTTTGGCATACATTTTGATAACGGATATCCAAGTGTTTTGTGAGTGCCTTGAATTGACCTGATTTAGCTAGTTTAATACAAGGTTGATTGTCTTCCCACACTCTGATAGGTAGGGAACATTCTCCAAACAATTCTTGTACCAGTTGCTTATAAAATTCCAGTTCTCTACATACATCTGATAATGCATTGAACTCAGATTCAGTTGAACTTAAAGCTATAAGTGATTGCTTTCTTGATCTCCAACCAATTAGTGCATTTCCAAATTTTATCGCCATTCCTGACACTGATTTTCTATCTGGTCCAGCATCTGCCCAACTGCTGTCGGCCCAACATTCAAGTTGTGTGCTGCCCTCTGCTGATAGTTTTAAGCGAAACCCTTTGGTAGTTTGGAGATACCTTAAAACTCTTTTTACTCCTTGCCAAGCATGCATTGATGGTTTTTCAGCTTGTCTACACAGCATGTTGATAGCATATGTTATATCGGGCCGAGTCCACTGTGCAATATGGAGTAGACTGCCTATCGCTGACTGGTAAACCCCGGGATTACTGAACTCTGCCTGTTGCTCGGCTTGAGCATCCTTTGTGTAACTTAACTCCATTGGGGTTTTAACACCAGCACAGTTGTCCATTTTAAACCTTTCCAGCAACTGCTGGATCTTAGCTTCTTGGCTGAGCCAATAGTTCCCATTTTCATCTTGCTGAATTTTAACTCCTAGATAAACAGATACAGTGCCTAGTGATTTTATCTGAAACTTTTCTCCAAGCTTTGTGGCAAATTGTTGTGCAAGTTTATCGTCCTTTCCACTGTATAATAAATCATCAACGAATATCAAAACTGCTTCTTGCTCACATGCAGAGCCTTTTAGATAAAGACACGCATCTGCTGCGCTCTTTCTGAACCCCATGCTCTCTAGAGCATCATTTAAACAGGAATTCCAATTACGGGCGGACTGTTTCAACCCATAAATGGATTTGTGTAGGCGCCAGACCTGGTTTGGCTTGTCTCCTTCAAAACCTGGTGGTGGTGTCATATAGACTTCCTCCTGTAAGTCTGCATTTAAATAAGCCACATTGACATCAAAATGAAACAGCTTATTTCCCTTCTTAGCTGAAGAGGCTAGAAGCATTCTTAATGACTCTGATCTTGAAGTAGGGGTATAGATTTGAGAATAGTGAACACCTTTGCGCTGCGAAAATCCTTTTGCAACTAGTCGGGCTTTATATTGCAACTCCTCAGTAGTTGTGGGCTTTAAACGATATACCCATCGACAACCCACAGCTTGTTGCCCTTTTGGAAGCTCTGTACTAGTAAACACACTGAGAGACTTCATTGAAGCCATCTCTTTTTCCATTGCTTCCTGCCACTTTACGGCTTCTGAGCTTGGAAGCTGTTGTACCTCTATATAGCTATCTGGCTCACACTGTGCCATATTTATGTATACACTTGTCACCTTAAACCGCTCTGGTGGTTTGCCCTTTGTGGCACGTGTTGATCTACGCAATTGTTCCTCTTGTGCCCCCTCTGACCGTTGGCTGTCAGAATCTGTCTCAGACTTTATATCTGGATGCGCCCCTAGGGATAAAGACCTCCGTTTAGATACCTCCCTTGGGCTTGGTGTTGCAGGCGATCTGCTTCGCTTTTGCTGTCTGCTAGGCCTACTGACTGGCGATGTTGGAACACTCCTAGATTCTGGCTTTTCTACCTTAGGAGAAGAACCTTGTGCCTGGTCAGAATCTGCATCTGAACCATGTGCACCATCCCCTTCTGGCTCACTACCCTCTGGACTTTCATCCTCAGCATAAATGCCTAAATCATCTCTCAAAATGTCAGGGTTAGCATGTAAGTGAGTCCATCTGGATTGCTCACAAAATTCAGCGCTCCTACTGATGACCATTCTTGTAGTATCCCCATTTGGGTTCACGAACCTCCAAGATTTGGCGTGTGGTTCGTACCCACAAAAGATGAGTTTCCTAGCCCTTGGACTTCCCTTTTTCCTTAACGCTTTTGGGACAAGTACATAGGCTTGAGATCCAAACACCCGAAAGTAATTAACTTTGGGCTTCTTCCCGTATAAAGCAAAATATGGCGTAGTATCAATAACCGAATTATATACTCGGTTCAAAATATGAGTAGCCGTCTGCCAGGCTTCCGCCCAGTAACTTTGAGGGAGTTTAGAATCAAACAACATTGAGTTTGCCAACTCTTGCAGAACCCTGTTTTTACGTTCGGCCACGCCTCCTTCTTGGGGGGAATAAGGTGTAGACAGACGATGCTTAATTCTCTTTTTCTTAAAGAAATTCTGCAACACAGACCCGGTAAATTCTGACCCTCTGTCTGTCTGAAAAGCAAGTACTCTAGTACCGAATTCAAGTTCTACTGCATGAACCCAATTTTTAACTGTTTCTGCAGTATCTGCTTTTGTTTTGAGAGGAAAAAACCATGTGACTTTTGTTTTGTCATCCGAGAGACACAGTGCATACCTCGAACCTCCCAAGCTAGCAACAGGCATTGGGCCACATAGGTCCATATGCACAAGTTGGAATACTTTGTCAGATCTCCTATCTGAACTGGGATAGCTGCATCTATGAACCTTCGCCCTTTTGCATGCAGTACAATCCAAATACTTAGTACATTTGTTCATTTTGCACCCTTCTGATAATTCAGGTTGCCTTTTAACATACTGAAAATTAATATGTCCCAAACGGCGGTGCCATAAATGAACACAAGAATTATGGGTAGGTGAGTTCACACAACCAGCATGAACCTGTTCAACTTCATCTGGACTTGTCTCAAAATAATATAACCCATTTCTGCATTCCACCTGCAAAAGAGATACATTATTCTTTGAAATAGTGCAAACCCCATTTTCAAACACAGTTTTAAACCCATTTCTATCAAGTTCTGACACAGACAAAATACACCCCTTCATTCCCTTTAGCACATAGGCATCAATTTCTGTATGCAAACAATTCAAGAACACTGTGCCTACGGTCTCTAAGGAACGTTTAGTTGAATCTGCCATTGTCACAACTTTAGGGGTTTGCAAATGCCTGCAATTCTGCAAACGGACACTAGATGGCGCCACCAGGTGGTGAGATGCACCACTGTCGATCAACCAGCGTAGATTGCTGCCTTGGCCACGCCCTTGCATCAACGCCATTGCTGAAGCCATATGCTGTGTGCTGTGGGAGTAGCCACGACCTCCTCCTCTTCTTCGACGTCCCCTGGAACTCCTTGTCTGGTAACTAGGGGTAACGGCCTTGGTGCTGTCTTGACCAGGTTCACGTGTGCAGTTCCTGATTAAATGGGAAGAGGAACCACAGCAAAAACAGTGTCTAGCTGCAAAAGCATTTACTGTGTTCTCAAACTCAGCATCCCCACTCTTAGGCACAGCACAACTCCCCTTTGAAGACAAACCTCTTTCTCTTTGCCTTTTATCCTGTTCATCTGCAAGCCGAGAAGAAATGTATTCAAGGGTTAATTCAGCTGAAGGCATAGCTTCCAAAGTTAAAGCTAGAGTCTCATAGCTTTTATCAAGAGAAGACAACAATATGTATGACTGCTGCTCCATAGAGAAAGGAATGCCCAGCTGTCTTAGTTGATTAAAGGCAGACACCATTTTGGCAATATGTTCTTTCACACACGCTCCCGGTTGGAGACGTAAATCAAACAAACATCTTGTAGCATGGATCTTGGCCCCCGCAGTGTTTCTGGAATTTAGCCGCTGCAGAACCGTCCAGACCTCATGCGTGTTCTTTAACTCAGAAACATAAGGCATTTGCTCTGGTCCCACTGCCAAAACTAATAGACCTTGGGCTTTCCTGTCGCGTTTCTGCAAAGCTGCTGCTGTTGCTTTGTCTTCTGCAGACGCGTCTGCAGCTGCCTGTAAAGGCGGTGCTTCAGTACAACTCCACAACTCTTTTGCTTGCAACCAAACCCTTACTCTAGCCTTCCAATCTTGCCAATTTTTCCCATTGAGTCGCGTAAACGGGACAGCAAAACTTTCCTGGGACTCTGCCATCCTCCCTGGGGCTTAGGAACGATACTCACACACCTGTAGACCGTCTCCCAGCTGCTGAGGTGGCTCCTTGAGGAATAAGACGTCTTCCAGCGAGTACAAACTGCGCAGTGCCTGTTTAAAACTTTTTCTAGGCACGTTGCAGGACTCAAGCTGCTTTGAAGGCTTTCGTTGCCGGCAACCGCTTCTGTCTTCGCTCCAGTCCTTTCATAAATCACTCTGAACTGCACTCCTTATCTCCTTCTTGACGTACAAACACCCATAACCTGTCCATTAAACTTTAATTAGTTTAATGTTAAGTAAATGTCCAGTGCGCTTCCAACGCCATAAATCTTATCTCAGCAGAGAATTTCGTGCAGCGGTCGAAGGAGGCAGGAGAGGCAGTACCTTTCAATGAAGAATCCTGGAGCAAGCACTTTGGAACTCAGGAAAAAAACTTTATTTACAAAAGAAAAAACCCTGGCGATAAAGCACACATGCTTTTATCTGCGAGTCAGGTCAAAGAGGGAGGGAGAGACACACGGTGAACTGACTCTTTATACAAACTAACTCACATTCCTGGATGCTTAATGACTTCCAGCTGCTCAGTGATTAGAGCGACTTCTTACCTCTTAACCCTTTAGTACCAACAGTAACCACGTTTTAAGTGGGGAGGGAAGGAAAAGCACTCAAGGGACAAGGAGCACGCGTGGAGAAGGAGCTTTTCGGCGAGCTGAGTGGGGAGGAGGGAGGGAAAGAGCACTGTTGCTTTAAAGGTATACTTAAGGTATTTGCCCTGTGCCTGGGTTTTTTTCCATTTAACAGTTTGCAGCCTTTTCCTTCCGCTCCTTGTTTTGAGGCAGAATAGATTTGGGCAAGTGAGGAGGACTTGGATTGCAGGGGATTCGCCATTAGCTGTGTAAAAGCGCTCCTCCTTACAGCCTGAGTGATAAGCAGCCACCAGCAGCAATAGAATGGAGAACAAAAACGGGGTAGGGGCACTAGGACCCAGACAATGCTCGAATCTATCCTGCCTGAAAACAAGCTGCTCGGTCCCAGCGGATCAGCTGAGACGCGGGGATTTGCGAAGTTTTCCCCTCTCCCTCATCCCCAGCCTTTTTTTTACTTCCTGGTTTTCACTGCGCTCGTGGCTCAGAGCTCGAGGTTGGTTTTATTTTGCTGCTGGTTGCTTAAATTTTATCTTTCCTGCCATCCCTCTGCAGCCTCATTGCTCTGTTTAGAGAGAGCGCAGACCTTTGCTAGCGTCTGTCCCTCCTCCCGTGTAAGCGGCTGCTGCCCGCTTTGCTGCCATGGCTCTCCTTCCTTCCCTCCTCCCCGGCTCCAGGTCGCTTTAAAGCAAGCAAAGCGAGAGCCTCATAGAGCGTGTAAGCAGCTCCCGCTTTACTTGACTGATGGCAGCCATGGCTCTGATCCGTGCATTCGCTCCGTAACACACACAGGCATTTTCCCTTACTTTCTAGGAGCAAAAAAGTGCGTGTTTTGGAGCGAAAACTACGGTAATACTCTAATAGACTGCTTTAACAAATGATGGTCAAGTTTCTTTCCTAATTTTAATCATATCCCTGGCCTAATAAAATCTGGAACTTTTGATGTCATGTTATTCTGGGTTTCCAGTCCTGAAAGAGCAGGGATTTATTCAGTGGTGGTGACCCTTTTTCAGCCTCAGGGCCATGTTTTCTTATCAAAAGCTTTCTGGGAGCCACATCCCAGAGGTGGTTGTGGCAAAATGGGTGTGGTCAGACATATACCCTATAGGAATACTCGTCTCTACACATTTGCTCATACACATTTGCTCCTGCACATGACTGTGGCATGATGGGAAGCCTCGCTGTTAAGCTTTGCTTCTGTACATGATGCTGCACAAACCGTTCTTAAGACATTCTCTCATCATCCCAGAATGTTCAGTTAAGTTTGAGGTCATGAAAACATTACACTCTGACCTGTTCTTAATGCATAGTTGACCGCGTCTATTGGAAGATAATTGTTTAAGTCTTGGTATATTAATCATTAGTTATACTTTAATTAGGAGGTTTTCGTGCCTGTCTAGTTCTGTGCTCCCTTTCCCAGCCTTTAATCTATTGGTGATTGATGCCTATATGTAACCTTTGCTTTGTACTTGTGCTAACCAATCAGCAACCAGCACATACGTGGCAATGAATGTAATATTCAATAAAAGAGACTCCTCGAGACTTGCTCGAGAGGTGCCTCCCACCTGATGCTCGCTACTTGTCTGTCGTTTATTCCAACCCAACAATACCCCTCTTCATCCAGGCAACCAAGAGCAATTATCATAGTTCCAAGACAGATGGCAGCTAGGTAAAATCCCTTGGGGAGAGTGCAGAATGGGGCCAATGAGGGATGTGGCCTGGGCAGGGTCCTGAGGGCAAGACAGAGCTGCCAGGAGGCCTGTACAGTGGTACCTCTGGTTATGAACACTTCTGGTTACGAACGCTTCAGGTTACGAACTCCGCTAACCCTGAAGTAGTTGCTTCTGGTTGTGAACTTTGCCCCAGGATGTGAATGGAAATTGTGCACAGGAGGTTTGTGCGCAGTGGGAGGCCCCATTAGCGAAAGCGCGCCTCAGGATAAGAACGGTTTCAGCTTAAGAATGGACCTCTGGAATGAATTAAGTTCGTAACCAGAGGTACCACTGTATTCAGTTTCCAAGTATGAGGTTGGGGGGGGGGGAATTCTCCTTGTGGTTTCAAGAAATCACACCAAATCCCCAATCAGTAGGACTTCATTCAGTAATGCATTACATTTCTCTTAGGACACAGACTATACAGCATAGGCAAAATATGCACAATCTTAGCTGTTCATCTTTTACCCAACCACTTTCTGCCTCGTCTGCAATTCACCATCTCTCATCAAGCCATAGTTCATGAAAAACACTTACCCAACCCATTTGATTTTAGTATCTGTGTCAGAACCCTCCTTGTACCTTATCTGGAGTTGTTTTTCTCTTTAACAATCAGCCATTAATTTCCCCTTTAACTGGTTTTTACTAGTCTTGTGGTCAGTTCCCATTCCTGTGTATGTTACACTGGCCTCACTTATTAATGGGCCTAACCTGGGTCTTTTTTTCGGCCAGAACTTGCTGGAACTCAGTTCTGGCCCCTCTTGGGTGGGTGCCATTGCCATCCTAAGAAAATGAGGGCGGTGTTCTGAAACTTCTTTTTCTAGAAAAATAGCACTGGACCTAACAGTTGCCCTACCTCAGTTCCCCATTCTTTTAAAAAATAAAAATCTGACCATTGATATTCATCAATGCATACAGGTATCACACTGTTTTATTCTCTGCCTGCCAACCCACCTATCTGGTATTCCTGCTCTGCCCATTACAGGATTCTCTGTGAATTCCCTCTAGCTGTGAAGCTGTTGTCTCTTTCAAGCTACCTTCTGTTCCACTCTTCCCAAGTCTGCTGGAGATGTAGAATGATAAGGAATCCTAAGCCTGGAGGTGGGATTGGGTCCGCTCTCCACAGTCCCCCTGACTCTGTAACCTTGGAAGAGATGCTCCAGGTCTGGGCAGTTTGGATGCCATGGGAATTGGGATGGAACAAGGCTCTTTCTACAGTGAAACAACCCCCCGAGATGTCCACCCTAGCACCTCCAGAGAAACACTGCTGTTTTCTGGTCAGCCAAGTGGAGTCAGATCTGAGGGATGCTCCTCCATCCACGATGCAGCTGCCAGTAGACCTTTGACTCTGTGGCTCAGCAGAGCACACCTTGCTGTGTTAATCTGTAGGTGAGCTGGCAGAACAAAAGGTCCTATCAAGGTGAGTGGAAAGGAGGGGAGTAATAGAATCATAGAATGGACAAGTTGGAAGGGACCACAAGGTGCTTCTAGTCCAATTCCCCACATTGAGGGACTTTTTTGTCCTCCTGGCCATCCTTCTTATCTTATGTATAGATTGTTTATTACCTCCGGGGTTACATAATGCACTCCTTTGAAGTTTTCATTCATTTTCCCCCCAAATATGCACGCTTAACTAGTGTTTGTAGTTTAACTTTTCCCCACGTGGGGTCTGTTGAAATGCTCAGAAGAAATCTGATTGGTTCTTATGAACACTCTGTAAAAAGTTCTTTTGTGAATAAAACAACCTGGGCCGAGGGGTAGACAGAGAGAGACACAGACAGAGATTATTATACGCACCCTTCCCAGAGTCTTGCTGGTTCAAGCCTCTGTGTGTATTCTTATTAATCAGAGTTCAATCCTTCCTTTACTTTGGGAACGCTTCACTTACCCCTCCCCGGGCCAAACCCCCTGGCCTTTCATTGGTAGAGCTGCCACCACGCCGGTAGTCTTTACCTCAGTGCTGCGCAGGGACTGACTGAGCAGGCGGCGAGATGCTTTCAGCCTCGGACACGTGGTGGGTACTGAAAGGGCCATGCAGGCCAGATTCATGACCCTGATGGGCTGGATTTGGCCCATGGGACATAGTATGAGGACCCCTGGTCTTCACTGACTGGCAGCTCACCAGAGTTTCAGGCAGGGATTTCGTCCAGCCCTTGCAGGAGATGTCAGGGGTTGACCCTGGGACATTCTGCATGCCAAGCAGATGCTCTAGGACTCCCAATATTTCACTAGACTTTTGACGTTATGCTATTAGCAACCGTGGAGATTCCACCTGCCTCTTTCGAAAGGAGAACACTCACTTGATCAATTTAATTAATAAATAATAATAATAATCTATTTATAACCCGCCAATCTGCCTGGGTTTCCCCAGCCACTCTTGGCGGCTTCCAACAAAAGATTAAAATACAATAGTCCATCAAACATTAAAAGCTTCCCTAAATATAATAATAACAATAACCATCCATTTTCAGTCCATTGCATTAGCAATTAAGCATTTCTGGAAAAGGGAATGGCATACTTCTGTATATTAGTATAAAAAGCATGCATAGGAAAGTATTATTCATTTATGACGAGAATAGGATTTATTTATTATGATATTTGCTGGGTTCCTCCTTGGCAGCCAGTGTGATTGTTTCAGCAGGGCTAGAACTCAGGACCTGCTGCCTTGAGGGACATTTAAGAGCAGTTTGGCAGGGGAAAGGTCTCCCTTTGAAGGCGGTGGACTCTCCTTCCTTGGAGGTTTCTAAGCAGAGATCAGACGGCCATCTGCCATGGATGCTTTAGCTGAGATTCCTGCATTGCTGGGGGTTGGACTAGATGACCCTGGGATCCCCTCCTATCTCTCCACTCCTGAATTCCAGGAGGAGCTTCCTTGCCTCCTGCAAAGCCCTTTTCCCTGCAGGCTCTTTCTCTGGTTTCCGACCAACGGAGGGAGATGCTCAGAGTCCAACCAAGAGCCTCACCCCACAAGGATAAATGGGCATTGGCGTAGCCAGGGGGGCCTGATCTGCTCCTGCAGGGGGGACCCCAAGTCAGGGAGGAGAGAGTCCTGCCAGGGAGGGGCCAGGTCTGCCACGCTCTCCTTCCTGGAGATCAGAGGATCCCAAACTCATTTGGCCTTCCGCCCCCCCCTTCAGAAAAACAATGACTCTCCCACGAAATCTCATTTCTTTAAACAAAGGAGTCCCATTGCACAACAGAGGAAACATGTGCAAATGGTTTTCCAAAGCTGGACGAGGAGGTGGACTAGCCCCCCCCCAAAAAAAGGTGGGAGAGAAAGGGAAGGGATAAAGAGAGGGATCCCAGCCCATAGTCTGGCTGCTGCATTGGGGACCAGTTTCCCAGTGTCTCCCAGGGCAGCTCCCCACAGAGGCCACTGCAGCAATCCCCTCGCACCCAGAGCATGGCATCCCAGCACCACATCCTCTCTGTCCCAAAAGGATTGTTGCTGGCAAAGCAGCCGGAAATGTGCGCTGCTACTCACTGAGCCTCCAGGGACCTGGGCATCTGTGGCTGTGTGTGTGGGTTAAGCTATCTGATAGAATAATCATAATAAATTACCCGCCTAAATGTAACATTCAGGTTAAAACACGTCGGCAAGTTTTACCTCACCTGGGCCGGTTCACTCCCGTGGAGATTGCTCCGTGGGCCGGATAGCATCTGCAGAGACGATTTCTGGTGCCACGGAAGTGAGTCCCCACTCCACGCTGTGTGGGTTTAGCACAGTGCACGGGGACTTGCTTCGTGGGCAGCTCGATTTGGGGGGCGACTCGTGGGTGATTTAAACTACCCCCGTGGGCAGGTTGCCAACCCCTGGGCTAAAAGCTTTCTCAAAAACAAGTAAAGCTAAAGAAATCTCTCCTCCCCATTTTTTGGATGGAATTCTTAACCCAAGGTACTATTTCTGGTTTAGCGGAGTCTGTAACCTGAAGCGTCTGTAACCCGAGGTACCACTGTATTTAGACCCTCAATTTGAGTAACTTGGGGGGCATCACCGAAATCAATTATGCTACAGGTACCATTAGGCATGCAATTTTAAAGTAAATGTATAGAGTTTATTTTTCTTGGGTGTGACAATTAGTATACAGAGGCATGAAGTCCTTGGTGCTTTACTTTATATTCACTTGCTAAGTACTGAAGTACTGAAGTACTAAGTACTGTACCTTTCCGTGTATAAGACTAGGGTTGTTTTTACTTTAAAATAAGGTTAAAAATCTGGGGGTGTCTTATACATGGTGTGATGGCCTGGGATTCCGAGTCTGAGAGCGATCTGGAGGAATCCCAGCCATCACAGGAGTCCCCGCCTCCAGGGCCGGCTGAACTGGGGCAAGGCCTAGATGCTGAGGAAACTCAAGAGCAGGCACCAGGTGAAATCATTCAGGCCCCAGAGGTGCTGGAAGACTCAGTGGCTACAGGTGAGCCTCCCCCGGGGCCCAGTAACCCTTCGGCCTCTCCTGATCTGCAGAGGCTTAGGGCAGAGAGGCGAAGGGAACTGGTGTCTCCCAGGAGGAGTGCTCGCCTTAAGGCCAAGAGAGGCGGGGCTTCTGGGGGCCGGGACCGCCCCCGGCCTTAGAAGAAGTTAAAGGTCAGGCAGCCCGGTCCCAGGTTGCGGGAGCAACGTCGTTGTGGAGTACCTGCTTTACCCAGTCCTTGTTCGGCACTCCCAGTGTGCCTGTTCCTCGCCCGGCTTCCTGTTTCTGACTCACCGGTGTTCCTGTTCCTCGCCTGGATTCCTGCTTCTGCCTTACCAGTGTTCCTGTTCCTCGCCTGGACTTCTGCTTCTGCCCTACCAGTGCTCCTGTTCCTCGCCTGGCTTCCTGCTTCTGCCCTACCAGCGTTCCTGTTACCCCGCCCGGCTCCCTGTCTCGGACCTCGCGTCTCATCTAGTGATCGTCTGCCCTGCTAGAGACTCTGGACTGTTCTTGGGCTAGTACCTTATTCCCCCTGGGACCAGCACACATGGATAGTGCATATGCCCAGTTTCTAACTTTGGGGTCCCCAAAAGTAGGGGGGTCTTATACATGGGGGCGTCTTATACATGGAAAAATATGGTACTTTGTGGACTTCAGCGTCAGGTCAATGAAGACAAGGTGCAGCTGCTGTACAGGGTGACATTAACTAGCACAAGGTGGTTCTATTAGTAGGCAGATAGGCTTGAAGCGCCCTTCATGGATCACTGCCTTGCCGTGGCGAAGGGGCTTGAATAACTCAGAGAAGCTATGAGCTATGCCATGCAGGACCACCCAAGATGGACAGGTCATAGTGGAGAGTTTTGACCAAACGTGATCCACCTGGAGCAGGAACCGGCAAGCCACTCCAGTATCCCTGCCAAGAAAACTCCATGGAGAAAGACAACAGGCATATAAAAGTTATGGCGCTGGAAGATGAGCCCCTCAGGTCGGAAGGCGTCCAACATGCTACTGAGGAAGAGCGGAGGACAAGTACAAGTAGATTCAGAGCTGATGAAGTGGCTGGGCCAAAGCCGAAAGGACGCTCAGTTGCGGATATGCCTGGAAGCGAAAGGAAAGTCCAATGCTGTAAAGAAAAATATTGCATAGGAACCTGGAATGTAAGAACCATGAACCTGGGTAAGTTGGATATGGTCAAAAATGAGATGGCAAGAATAAATATTGACATCCTGGGCATCAGAGAACTAAAATGGACGGGAATGGGCGAATTCAGTTCGGATGACCATCACATCTACTACTGTGGGCAAGAATCCTGTAAAAGAAATGGAGTGGCCCTCATAGTCAACAAAAGAGTGGCAAAAGCTGTACTGGGATGCAATCTCAAAAATGATAGAATGATCTTGATACGAATCCAAGGCAGACCTTTTAGCATCACAGTAATCCAAGTTTATGCACCAACTACTGGTGCTGAGAAAGGAGTACGGCAAGGCTGTATATTGTCTCCCTGCTTATTTAACTTATATGCAGAATTCATCATGCGAAAGGCTGGGCTGGATGAATCCCAAGCCGGAATTAAGATTGCCGGAAGAAATATCAACAACCTCAGATATGCAGATGACACAACCTTGATGGCAGAAAGTGAGGAGGAATTAAAGAACCTTTCAATGAGGGTGAAAGAGGAGAGCGCAAAATATGGTCTGAGGCTCAATATCAAAAAAAGGAAGATCATGGCGACTGGGCCCATCACCTCCTGGCAAATAGAAGGGGAAGAAATGGAGGCAGTGAGAGATTTTACTTTCTTGGGCTCCATGATCACTGCAGATGGGGACAGCAGTCACGAAATTAAAAAACGCCTGCTCCTTGGGAGAAAGGCGATGGCAAACCTAGACAACATCTTAAAAAGCAGAGACATCACCTTGCCAACAAAGGTCCGTATAGTAAAAGCCATGGTTTTCCCAGTAGTGATGTATGGAAGTGAGAGCTGGACCATAAAGAAGGCTGATCGCCGAAGAATTGATGCTTTTGAACTGTGGTGCTGGAGGAGACTCTTGAGAGTTCCATGGACTGCAAGAAGATCAAACGTATCCATTCTTAAGGAAATCAGCCCTGAGTGCTCACTGGAAGGACAGATCCTGCAGCTGTGGCTCCAAGACTTTGGCCACCTCATGAGAATAGAAGACTCCCTGGAAAAGACCCTGATGTTGGGAAAGATTGAGGGCAGAAGAAGAAGGGGACGACAGAGGACAAGATGGTTAGACAGTGTTCTCAAAGCTACAAACATGAGTCTGACCAAACTGCGAGAGGCAGTGGAAGACAGGAGCGCCTGGCATGCTCTGGTCCATGGGGTCACGAAGAGTTGGACACGACTAAACTGTAAGAAATCAAGCCTATATCAGGAGTAACTGGCAGCACTCCCAGGCACCCGGCTTGATCTCCTTGTTGACCTGGCTGCATTCCCCAGCAAGATCCAGGCTAGGTCTCGATAGGTGATTCTTCTCAGCATGAGAAGAACACACCCCTCTTTCTTGCCACCCCCCCCCCCCGGCAGGGGAAAGAGATAGACAGAAACGTATTTACATGCCTTTATTTCTGTCTTCGCAGCATTACAGAAAACATGACTGCTCTCTTCAAGCTCCAGCAGTCGAGAGACAAACACATCCTGTACTTCCTGTACAGGAACAATAGGAAGAGCTCATATTACACTCTGAACTAATTCCGGTGCTTCGCACTGTGAATTGACTGTCCCTCTGTTTCCCATGGAACAGTCCCAACATTCCATCATGTGATGTTTTCAAGCTAGCAGCTAGCAGCTGCATTGCTTCTATATCGTAACATAAACAACTAAACAACAACACTGGTACTGAAGAAACTGAAATTCACCAATTCTATGAAGACTTACAACACCTTATAGAAGTGACACCAAAGAAGGATGTTCTTCTCATTAAAGGGGATTGGAATGCTAAAATAGGGAATCAAGAGATAAAAGGAATAACTGGCAAGTTTGGCCTTGGAGGTCAAAACAAAGCAGGACAAAGGCTAATAGAGTTCTGCCAAGAGAACAAGCTGGTCATCACAAACACTCTTTTCCAACAACACAAGAGACGACTCTACACATGGACATCACCAGATGGGCAGCATCGAAATCAGATTGATTATATTCTCTGCAGCCAAAGATGGAGAAGCTCTATACAGTCAGCAAAAGCAAGACCTGGAGCTGACTGTGGCTCAGATCATCAGCTTCTTATAGCAAAATTCAAGCTTAAACTGAAGAAAGTAGGAAAAACCACTGGGCCAGTAAGATACAATCTAAGTCAAATCCCTTGTGAATACACAGTGGAAGTGAGGAACAGGTTTAAGGATTTAGATTTGATGGACAGAGTGCCTGAAGAACTATGGATGGAGGCTCGTAACATTATACAAGAGGCAGCAACGAAAACCATCCCAATGAAAAAGAAATGCAAGAAAGCAAAGTGGCTGTCCAACGAGGCCTTACAAATAGTGGGGGAGAGAAGGCAAGCAAAATGCGAGGGAGATAGTGAAAGATACAGGAAACTGAATGCAGATTTCCAAAGAATAGCAAGGAGAGACAAGAAGGCCTTCTTAAACGAGCAATGCAAAGAAATAGAGGAAAACAATAGAATGGGAAAAACCAGAGATCTGTTCAAGAAAATTGGAGATATGAAAGGAACATTTTGTACAAAGATTTCCATAATAAAAGACAAAAGTGGAAAGGA